>VZSE01027395.1:640379-692314 GCA_013398275.1 Promerops cafer
ACTTTTCGGCGGGGAAAACCCCAACCCCGCCGTGCCCCACAGCTGCCTCTGCCCGCGCCCACGGAGACTCCCGGCTCCCTGTCCCGGCTGGCTGCGCTCTCCCTCCCGCTCGCAGCGGCGGAGCCGTCCCGGCTGCCGGTGGCCGGGCTGCCCCACCTAGAGGCGGCCTGGCCGCACTGCCCGGCCCGGAGCTGCCCTCGGGGCTGCCCTCGGCCCCCGCACTGCCCGGGGCGCCCGTCGGGGCCGTGGTGACAGCGGGGCTGCGGCGCTCAGGGCAAGGCCGTGTGGAGACACGGGTGCCGAGGCACAGCCTGGGATCCAGTGACAAACCACGGCGTGAGCTGCTCAGCGGGAGGAGGGGAGCCTGCCTGGCTGCCGTGTGAGGCGGCTTCTCTCAGCCACCTGAGCCGTTTTGCTTGCCAGGTGACAGGCAGCCCTCCACAGAAGCACTGCATATGACATGTGGCGTGATGAAATGGGGAAAGATATGTTCTGCTTATGGGCAGCTTGTGAAAGCCTTTTTATCACATGTGAAAGCACGAGGAAAGGTGGCTGCAAAACCTTAAAAAAGCCTTTGTAAAGAGCACAGATTTTCTACATAATATATAACGTTGTATAAAAAGGCCCAGATGATCCCCTGGGTGGGAGTACATTGCACTGGGAAAAGGAAACGTTATAACTTTTCCTTCAGGGTAGGATTTGCCCAGTATGGGAAAATAATTAGTGGTGTAATCTCCATGTGCCAGTTCTGGGGCAGAGCCAAGCTAGCACAGTACCCCTTCTGCCTTCCAAGCTCTTCTCAGCTCTGAGGCAGGCCAAGGAGGTTCATGGCCAGGGGCTACCACACAGTGTAGCCCTCTTGGCAGCACCTCTCAGAGCATAGTGGTAGGTCTTACTTTTGCCATACCTTATTAGTGGTTATTTTTTTTCTAGACACAAGCTGTCCCCCCATACTTGTTTGCCTCCTGATATACTCAGAGCAATGCAAATCCTTGCTGAGTTTCCTGCTGGGTCTTCCAGGAACGTAGCTGGAAGATGGCAGTGGTACAAACAGCGCTTCCTTCTATAAGGAATTTGAATTCCTTGTTGGTAATGGTGAAGATTTCTTTCATGGCTTTTACCTCAGCTGTGCTGCTCTCTGGCTGTGCAACAAAGGCACACAAACATATCCTGGACAACTTGCTGGTTTTGCAGGAACATCTTAGGTCATCTGCTTTTGAATAGGTTTTGACTTTATTTCTTGAATAATAACAATTTATTTCCAACAAATGCAACTGTAACTACACAGTAGATGACAGCTGTACATCTCTAAACCACATTCCTGTCAAGATTTCTCCATATATTTCATGAGGGATCTCATACAAGTAACTGCTGCAACACTCAGTCTTCAAATTGCTTTTTTGCAGTTGACATCAGGATCCTGTGTCATTGCTGAGATGTCACCTGTAAGATGCTTCCGGACTTGAGTGAGAGAAGGATTTACCTTCTCCAATTAAGAGAAAAATTTGAATGATTTTTAGAATTCAACTGAATATGTGCAAATATAATACTGACAATGAGAACTTTATTCTCACTAATGTGACAACCTTTTAGCAAATCAGCTCAGTAGGTTTCAGTAGCTGCTTTACAATCCCCTTCATTCCTTATATGGGGAAAAGCCCATGTCCTTTAGGGCTGGGAGGCTCAAACAAAAACATCCTACAGGAGTTTACAACCAAACTGAAAAGAATGCTTGAATTTTGCTGGTTGCATATAAATAGAGTGACACAGTTTCTCCCAGTTTTATTGCTCAGAGAGTTTTTGTTTTTTTTTTTTTCTTTCTGGGAAAACCAACCCAAATCTCCCTTTTGTTGCTTCATCTTTACATTAACAAGGGAAAGCTTGGCATGCAGAGTACCAAGCATGAAAGTAAACCTACCAACATTTAATTTCACTGCATGGCAGTTTCTCCTGAATTATTCCTCCTTGCAAGACCTTGAAAAGGAAAAGACATGTTGGCTGTCTAACCACATCATGCTCTCTGGAAGGAGTGAAGCTGCATGGTTGTGTCTGATGCTCGGTGCCAGGAGGCAACAAGTTCTGTACACACCAAGAGCCCTGTCCCACCACTGCATTCAGGCACCACTAGCTTTTGAAATAAATCTTCTCTTTGACTGTCTCCTTATTTCTATGCTAGGTTTCATACTAAAGAAGTAAATGGCTATATATTCCTTATTTTCTGATGTAGTTACCTGTAGGATAGCAATACAAACGGGATAAGATTAGTTTGTTTTACTAACAAAAACCAAATCAGCATATGCAAATGGCCAGGTGCTTCTCACAGTCATTAAGCAAAGCTTTTGTAGACCCTGTATTTAGCTTTTAATCTGTTTTATTTGCAGCCCCTGATAGAAAAATTGAAGTAGAAATGTCATGTATATGTGAGTCATCCATACAGTATATCTACTTGTTCTGAATTTTTCCTTATTATGTAGTAGAACATTTTAATGACTAACCACGATATTAAAGTAGATGCATTTACTGTGTGCAAGTCTAGGCTTTTAAGAACACTCCTAGCACAGGTTAATCATTTGATGTTTATTTGGTGCAACACCATATGAAGTCCAGGTTTCCTTTACCACTGCTCTTCCACCTATATAGAAATAAGAACCTTTCCTACTTTTTGTTTGAAGTCGTTGAGCTCACTTTTCACATATGATGGAATAACTTGTTAACTAAATCAATGGCTGCATTGGGGTAACATTTAAATATTTGTATTGCTTCTGATGCTTAGGTAGATCAAGTGAGCCTCTCAGGATACTGGCACTGTTTACATTTCTAAAGTGATTTTACCTCTTTGTCTAAGGGTCACCTCTTTATTGATAGCAAGTCAATAGTCATTTTATATTAATGTTTCTATCTCTTTATTATTCATATCAGGAGTAGACACCCACCAAAGGTAAAATCTGGGAGTGTTTGGGACTTATCAGTGATAAATTTACACAGACCACTGATTACTCAAAATTTCAGAATTTGAGATCAAGGACTTGTTTGTTTCACTTCCTCTTCCCACTGAATAGGAAGCCTAAACTGTGGAGATAGGACGCAGCATTTCTGTGTGTGTTTTGGGCAGTCTCCTGCATGCAGTGCTGGCTGTTGGGGTGCTGCTTGAGGAGCAGACCTGACTCAGGAGCTCCTGTACTGACTCAAGTGTCTCAAACGTGGTGTGTTGTGGAGATGAGAATTGTGGAATATCCGTCCTATTTTGGACCCAGGCCGGTGTGATTGACTTCCTATGTTGGAAGGGCAATCAGAGGTGTACGAGCACCAGCAGTTGCACCAAGTGATGGCTCTGGTCCCAGGAGTGCCCATTGTGCTGCCCAGCAGAGAAGGAAGCCAGGCACTTTGGACCAAGACTCCTCCTCCACGTGCGCCGCTGTTCTTTGAAGGGATCCCTGCCTCTCTGAGAGCGCTGTGACACCTGTGGCGGAGGGAAGGCCCCCAGCTCTCCGTGCTGTGTGACAGGGGTCCCTGCCCTGCAAGCTCACAGCGCTGGCCTTGCCCAATAACCTGGGGTGCAGCACCCAAGCCAAGAAGTTTGAGCGTGGAGACCTTGGATCCAGGGTTGAGTTTATGAAGTTAGGGCAATTAGCAAGTTCACTGTGTGAGTTGTTTCCACTGGCAATGCTTTTGTATGTACAGTGACTGTAAGTTTCATGTGAACACAGCTTTTACATTAAATCACTAATTCTTTTGGCTTACTCAGTGAGAATACAAATGCTTACATAAACTTCACTTGTAAATTAGTGACTCTGTTTTGTTCAGTACACCTGCAGATTTAATTGGCTGCTTGAAAATTACAAACCAAAAAATCAAACATGACACAAGTTCTCTGCAGGCAATATAGGTATTGTTCTTATTTTCTGAGTGTCTCATGAAGGAAAGAGACTTTGAGCATGTTGGTTGTGGATGACTATAAATAAGCACCCTGCCTTTTCCTTATGATGCTAAATTCTGTCCTCTCAGAACTTCTTTCTTCATTAATATTTTTTTTTTTGCCTAATTTTAGATATTCTGAATTTTAGATTGTCTCTTGAGTAGGTTCTCAGGGTATTCCTGTCATAGAAGTAGCCATTTCTAGAATTTATTCTAGACATGTTTTGGGATTTACCTAACAGAAAAAAAACGATTAAGGCAGGTGAAAGATGACGAATAAAAACATGTCATATGACAAAAGCAGTTTGTAGCTTACCCATTTTGTGACCAAGTGTAAATGGGATGGTTGGAAAAGTATTCAAAAGTACTAAAGGATTCCTGTGACTTAGTGGAAAACTCTTTTGATGGGAGATGGGCAGAAATGTAGGTGGACAAAACATCAGTTATGGATTCCTTGGAAAACCAAGAAAATCCTTTTATTTCTCCAGCTTTTTCACAACTAAGGGATGCAGAAGTATGCCTGCAAGTGAAACGGAGTAGAGGAGTGCTGTCTGGAAGGAATATTTCCAAGATGGCAAACTGTGATATCCTTCACTATGGATGAGGTTATTTTTGGCAGGACAAATGAGAGCTTTCTGCTCTCCCTGCTTGGGAAGGAGGGTAGTCTGCGGTGTGACCTCCTGGTGCTTTATAGTATCATCTGTATTTTACGAGAGCTGATTAACAACCCCATGCTTTTATCCAGGTACTCTTAGGTTTCCAACCCTGTACAGGACCATAGAAAACTGCTGCCTGTAGGAAGCATTAAAACACAGGCTTTGGTCAAAAATGTTGCTATCAACTCTCCTTTCGTATCTCTGGAGGACTTCAGATATGTCTATATTTCTTTCGCACACTGTATGCTTTGTGCCACACCTCTCTGTCAAAGACTGTTTTGCACCAGATATGCTCCCTCATCAGGAAATATAACTCAATAAAATGAGTTGTTATGCTTTATAGCTCCAAAAAGATGTCTGCAGTATAGTCTTCTGCAAAATAAGCAACAAAGCTGTTGTAGTCCAAGATCTTTGTACTGTTCCGATGGTTTGGTCTGGCTGACTGAACATTCCAAACACAGATGGTGGACACACATATGTCTGTGGATCAGTCATGGATATCCATATCCACCTCTGACTTTACCCATCATTGGCATGCAGGGAACAAAAATCTCCCACAGGCAAAGGACCTTAATGTACAATAACATTTCTTTCACAGAGTTTAATTTATCTATGTTAGTGTCTCCTCAATATCAAATTGCAGCAAACCTCTGCAAGCATAAGACCTGAGTGTTGACCCTGAATCCCTGTGAGCTGTTGGCAGGCTCTGGAAGAGCAGCAGTGTGCTGGAGGGGAGAGTGGACATCCTGCAGTCTGTGGAGGATGTGGCAGAACTTCCACCTTCCAACCCCAAATGCCTTGATCCTTGGCCTGCGTATAGCCAGGTGCACCACTACAGCTCCTGGGGCTGCTTTCTCCATGGTGACTTCTTCAGAAGCAGGCCCAGGCAGCTCAGGTACCTGCTTTGGTACAAGGTAACAGCTGCTTTTACAGAGGATATATTAAATGTCAGAACACCTGGATAATGAGGCAGTGAGATCTTTCCAGAGATGAGGAGGAGGTGAGTCTAGCAGCTGTGCAGCTGAAAGGACAAATCAATGTCATGGCAGGGATCTGTGCATTGTTTTGTTCCAATAGCCCCAGCCCTTTGGACATGGTATGTGGCTGTGGTACTTGTGAGCATTGCAGTGCCATACTCTTGCATTTAATAAACTGCTTTTCAGAAAGTGTTGGTTCTGAGACTCTTGATAAGACCAACTTATGAATATAATGGGTTGTTACTGGCTGTAGCTTGCTTAGATACATATCCCTTGTCATGTGCTCCAGCATCTGGGCCCCAGCTGACAGAAAAATTCCCTGTGCGTTTTCTCCCAGAGGCAAAGAGTGTTCAGTAATTTCCTTGAAGAACAGACTTTATCTTCCCAGCTTCTGGCTCAGCTGCTTTTTGATGCTGAGTCTGTCTCAGTTCTTGTTTTCTGCATCCTGGAAGCCCAAAAGGTGATTCTAGTCACATCAGGTAACTGAAAGAAATGAGGAATAAGGATGACTAAGGAAGAGGGGATTGTGATTGCTTTACTTGATATTTGCACAACTTCTCCCATCATAGTGACTTACAGAAGCTAGTACAAAGAAGGTAAAGGGCCCCTAGGTAAAGGCTAACCTGGTTCAATGTCAGTACATCCATGTGCTTTTTTCATCCACAAAAGTTCTTGGTCATGCCAAGAAGAAGGAAAGGAGGGAAGAATGGAACTGAAGAAAGGATTTTTTAAGAAATAAAAGGAGGAAAAGGGCAAAGGGAGAGGTCACATTATATGTGATTCAAGGTTATACAACAAACTGATGAGGGGAAGGGAAAGGACAAGTGGAAAGTAAGGGAGAACTGAAGTCTGAGAGGGATCCTGTGAGAGAATTGAAGTGCATGGATAGGAAAAAAATGGACATTCAGTGAAAGATAGGTCAAATGAGGAGTGAGGATGGTGGGAATTAGACTGGAAAAGTGCTAGGAAGAGGGGGCTGGAAAGTGAGAGTAATGAGAAGGACCTAAATGAGGAAACGGAATGGAATGGAATGGAATGGAATGGAATGGAATGGAATGGAATGGAATGGAATGGAATGGAATGGAATGGAATGGAATGGAATGGATGGCTTCTATTAAACCACCAAATCTAACTCATTACACTTGAGAAAAAAATGTTGAATGCACTGTTCCTGAAGAAGTTTGACGTGCCTATAAAGTAGGACCCATATTATATGGAATTTAGCATTGCATCTGGAAACAAAACACTTGGTGGACTTGGACTTATGCATGGTATGCTAACAGCATTCTCATGGATGCAGAGCTGAAGAAAGGTGTTTCTGCTCAAAGTGGTGAATCCTGCCTGTGCTGTGCAAAGCAGTAGCTCAGGAGGGGCCTCTGGATGCGTGGCTCAGGATTTTCAGGAGTGGTGGCCCCAGGACCGCAGCACGACAGCCCTGTCTTGCTCCACTCTCGAGCACCTGTGGGCCTTGTCTTACCTGGCAGGAGAGGGATCCCGCCTGCGCCTGCCTCTGCGCGCCGTGCCCGCCGTTCACCTGGCAGGCACCCGTTGCCATCTAGTGGCTATTGCAGGACTCCCTGCGCCTGGAAAACAGGGTTTTTCCGACTAAATTGCAACCCAGCAATTGCTTTTCCAGAGAAGATTTGCACGTTTTGTCCCCAGAAGCTCCTGAGTGACTTGCTCAGAAGCACAGGGTCTGATGCTTGGAGTGGAGAGTGGGCGTCCCTTTCTGTAGCACCCAGAGTTTGGCCTTGCTTTGCAATTAGACAGGTTATTCACCTGCCTTCTTCTAGGTGGGCATTTTACAGAACGAGGAGGCTGGGAAAATCTCAAAAGCAGCTGAATGAGACCTCAGCCCTGCTGGCCTGGCTCCCTAACTGGCAAATGGGAGCTCAACAGCATCAGGATCTTCACCTCTTGCTTTTGATGATTCTGGCCACATTATTGGAATAGGCTGGAAACTTTTTGTCAGTATATTTTAGTATTTTCACCCTTTCTAGATCCCAGCTGGACCAAGACAAAATACTCTAGATGTTGGGCCAGCACAGAGCAAATATTGGTCCACTGGTTATGTTGCACTGGCTCAGACCATTCCTCTCCCCAGGTCCCTGAGAATGGAAGACATGGTGCAGATGGACAGTTTAAGACTGATGCCCTTGAGTGAAAACAAAAGTAATTGGACTCCTTTTCTCCTTTTCCTTCTAGAGCTGCCAGTCACTTTCTGGGTTGGTGTTTTTTTGTTTTTTTTTTTTTTTTTTTTTTTTTTTTTTTTTTTTTTTTTTTTTTTTTTTTTTGGGGTTTTTTTTTTTTTTTTTTTTTTTTTTTTTTTTNTTGTTTGTTTTCCCCTGAAGAAAAGAGATGCTAAAAGCTGAGAAAATTTGAGAAAGGTGAGAAAAGAGGGAGAGGAGTGAAGGAATGAGATCTGTGAAGCATGCCCTCTATTCACTGGTGTCATTGAACAATCCCATTGTCTCAAGAAATCAAGTGGAAAAATCTTAAGAAAAGAATTAGGAGAACTTGGAGAAGTGGAGTACCTCCCTTGCCCACGATACTACTTCCTTGAAAGAGAGACCACTATGAAGGAATGGAAGAACTTTCCTTCTATGTCTCCTAGAGTGCCTCAATACAGAACATCTCCACATCCTTTACTGTGGTAGCATCTACTTGTCTTTGTGTTCACTTGTGATGGATTATTCAGTTTTGAGTTATTGCCACTGTGGTGTATAATCATCATAGCAAATAATAACCAATTGTACTGTAAGTACTTATCACTTACACACTGAGCCTATTGTTGTTTTCAGAAGAAAAACTTCCCCGGTTCCAGAAATACAACAAAACTGTATGAACATCCACTATGAGGTGATAGCAGTAACTGGACAGCATTTTGTTCATGCAAGAAAAATGAAGCTCACAATATGTCTGCAACAGCAAAGCTGTGTGCATGTGTTGCATGGCACAGCTGCCTTTCTTTCATGGATGCACTTGAAGAGGTTCCTTGTGTCTGCTAGCTCCAGGCTAAGGCAAACCAATGTATTCCTGCAAAGCATGACTGCAGGGCAAAAATCTGAAGCTGTTGTATGAAAAACCCCCCATCATAGATGTTTCGTAATGAAAAAAAAAAAAAATTCCCAACCTTCTATTTTTTTTTTTAATGCAGAACTCTGCCCTTTTTATACGTTTATTTCAAAACAGAAGAAACCTTTGCTTTATGCTTCTGCTTAAATGGAGAAGCTTAAATGCTGTTCTGCCTTTTCTTTTAAATTTTTTTTCCAGTGGGAAAGAGGGAAGGAAAATATATGAGCCACTGAAAGCTGAGAACAAATACAGCTTTGATTTTTGAAAGCAGAAAAGTAACAAAAAACCAGAAAAGTAACAAAAAACCAGAAAAGTAACAAAACTAGATAAAGCAAAATGCTTAAGCAGGTCTTAAGCGGGTAGGATTCTGCTGTAAAGAGATATGGTCATACAGGGAATAAAAGGCAAAAATTGCAACAGAGAATTTCAGGTTAGGAAAAAAATTCTTTAATCAGCAGCCAGGGTTGAGTGGTGTGTGTTCTGCCATCACTGGGTATCTGTGGGATCTGGTCAGACATCACACACTTGTAACAACCTCCCCACTGGATCAGCCAGTCTTTTCCTCCCCCCATGAGAGTGGCTATCCTGTGGCTGACTCCCAGAGGTGTTGGTGCCAAATCTTCATAAAGAAATGGACCAGCTTCTCACAGCCTCCAGTCCCCTCTCTGGTGGTCCCCTTCCACCCAGCACTGTCGGCAGCAGGGTGTGGAAAGGGCACAGCCTCCAGGCCTCCCTGGGCTCAGTGGCCATGCTTCTATCTGGTGGCTCCTCTTTCTACTTTCATGCCAGCCTCTGTCCCCAGCCCTCCTCTGATCCAGAAAAGGAGGTGGCGTCTTACTGGGAGTGAATGACTACCATTTTACCTTGATTAGAGCTTCCCCAAGAGGATATTTCCTGTCACGGAGGGCCACATAGAGTTCTAAGTTCAAAATTAGTTGAAAGAAATTTTATCATGTTTTATTTTTTTTTTAAAGTGGCCTTATATTGCCTATTTACTTAGCCTGAAAAATCCTGAATAAATAGAGTTAAATAAGCACTATATTACTGAACAATTCTTAGCTCTTGTTTATATAAAAAGAGCAGAGTGAACCTATCATTGTCTGAAAGGAAAGTCACATTCCAAATCTCTGCTTGCTTTGGGCACCAAAGCGGGAATGACTATTTAATTTTAACATTTTCAAGTTTATATACTGGAACTGATGTTGGAGTATCATGAATGTGATCATAGAGCATTTTTCTTTCATGTATTCCTCTTTATTCATTCATTTTAATGTATGTTGACTTATATAAATCATTGCACAGCATGTGTGACATGTTACAATGAGTTCTAGAAAAGAAAAAGACATCATTGGAGGGCTGAGTTCTCCAGCTGACAGTAGGACTGATAGCTTTGATACTCCTCTGTTATTCATTCTCAGTTACATCCTCAGTACATGTACAGAGGTACAGCCAGTGCCTGTGCTGCCCGGCTGTGTGATCAGCAAAGGAGCTGTGTTTAAAAATATGGCTCAATTTTGGTCTATTCGTGTGGTTTGCCAGGGTCCAAATTATTCTGAAATATGTTATAGAGCTTTTTCTACTTTAGCTATATTTCCATCAGCTAGTTAAGCTGGATAAGAGCTGCACTTTGTGTATGGCTTAGCTGGAGCCACATGTAAGCAATGTCCTTCCACAAGGAAAAGCCCCAGATGGAGCTCACCAGGATTGCAGCAGGTACTTGATCTCCAAACTGAACTGACAGAAAGGTTTATGTTTCCCCAGTGGAAAGCATAGTTATTTTCAGTGCATTTGGTGGCATCAGGGACCAGAGCTCTGAGACAGCCTTCCTACATTTCAGGGGACCTGAGCTTGCTGATGTGAGATGTTGATGGTGAGAGCAGAGATACACACCTTTCAATTGCCAGTATAATTTGTTGTCAACCCTAAACAAATACACAAAATAAAAAATAAAACCTCATCCTTGGTGACGCATAATCCGCACTTCTTTCAAGAAGCCTCTTTGTTTTGTCACTAGAAAGGAAAAACCCCACAAATTACCCCACTGTTCAGTTATACACCAATTATTGATAGAGAGGTACCATAAATGCATGGGAGAGCTAATGGTGTGCCTGGATGACCAACCTAAGGGCACTCAAACCATGGTACAATGGGAAGGTGATTTCACAGCCCCTCTCTGCCACATGGACATCTTCTTTGTGCAGACTGCATTATTTGCCCAGTTTCATCATCAGCTGGTTTAATAAAATGATCACATTAAAAACTAATCTGCAGAGTTTTGTTTTATAGAGGTAATTTCAAGTTCCCTGATCCAGCAGTCTGTGACTGTACAACTCAACACTGGCATGGAGAAGGGCACTGGCAAAGGGGTAGAAAAGGGAAGGTGAAAAGTGTCTTGCAGTCACAGCCTGACTACCATGCAACCCCACCCCTTTGACAGTCAGTGCCAAAAATATATTCCTGCCCTACTAAGTTACGGCCATTTCAAATCATATTTTTCTTCCTCGGTTGTTTGGCAAAAGTGTTATGTTCCTAGCTTTAAATACAGCTATCCAGGGACTTCCAGCAAGACATTTATTTTTATTATGTTTTTCTTTTGGACTTTTTTCATAAAGCCAGCAAGAATAACTAAAAAGCTGAGTTTTGAAAGAGGAAGCAGGTTTAAATGAGAAATACCCTTTCAAGGAATTTTGGTGAAACATCTTGAAACAGACATTAGAATGGAGATAGGATTTCCTTGGTGTTTAAACTTTCATGTTTTAGTAGAAAAAAAACACCCTGTTTGAAACAGGCCCCAGATTTTTGAGGAGCTGATGGAAGTAATGGAGTGTGACGTACATAGCTGGGACAAGGAATATACTGGAAGAAGCAAGCACAGTATCTTTAAGAAGTTGCCAAGACCTGCAGAAGGTTGACATGGGCAATTTCCTCCAAACTGAAGCTACAAGCAAATGAAATAGATGGAAGGTTGTTGAAATTGAAGGCATGAGTCTTCTGAGCTCTATACAAAATGAATGAGCAGGCAATTACGAGGATACTGGAGTTATCAAGAGTTTGGAGTAGGTGTATGCTGTATGAATGTGCAGTCACCTTTGTCAAGATGATCCCATTAAACCTTAAAACTGAAAATTTTACTGGGAAGAGAATAAAAGTGTACCAGTTACTTTCACTCTTTACAATATAAGCAGGTACAGCTTCAAGGAAATCAAATGCTGCTTTGGAAGGATCTGTAAAGGCACTCAGTGCATCCCAGATTCAGGGCAGCAACACTGTCCCCTGAGACCAGTGACACTCAGCGTTGCAGAGGTGCCACTACCTCTTCCAAAAGCAAGGGAGTACCGAAAATCTGTGGTGGCAAATGACCTTTTCCTGATGCAGAACCTGATACAGGTATCAGACTTAGGTCACTTTTAGGTGTAGACACCCAAGCTGGTGCTGGACTTGCATCACAGTGGACATCTGCTGATTGTCACTACGGCCAGGAACACCTGCTGCTCTTGGTTGCCAAGTGTTATGTGACAAATTTTTACTGAGTTTCTGGAGAGATGAAAGCAGCTCAGGACCTTATGCAGCCTCTGAGGGATCGGGGCCAGAGATTGTTCTCTATAGGATAGTCTTGGAACACTGGTTGGGAGAGAAGAAACAGTAGATGTGTATTTGGGATGGATGTCACAGATTAACCCCCAGCTCCCTCAAGAGAGAAGTAGATGTGTTACTAGAGAAGCTGTTGGAATAGAAAACTGAGGCATTCAGAGATCTGCCAACATCAGCAAAAACCTTGCCCCAGCTGCTGAGTGCACCTACTAACTTTGGATCAGGCTCTAGAGGGAAATTTCACCAGTTGCAAGACTTACAAGCTTGCCAGACCCCACCTAAAAACGAAAACCGAAAACTTGTAACTGGTGACCCTCTAGCTGGTTTAAAAACCCACCACAAAGAAAAACAACCAAAAAAAATCCATTTGTATGATTTAAAATCTATATAGTATATAACACCATAGTATTTCAAGTTGAAGACAGTTAAGAGGTGCAAATAGCCTTTCAGTAGAATGCATTAGAAATATGAAGAGATCCTGAGAACTTGCAAACAGCCAGCTGGTAACACAGGCAGCTGAGGTATGGCAGGCAGGACTCAAGGTCCCGTTCTGTAAAATTCTGGGAGGAGTTGAACTCAGTCTTCCACCAGCATATATCTGCACTCAGTATTTTAATATTCACAGAAATGAAGTTGTTCCAAGAGAAGGAACTGAAAGAACAAACAGCCACTAAAATATAAAAACCAGCCAAGTGGTTTAGAAATTTTCTGGGAATGAAGCCTAGCCATGTTATTGCACCAAACGGCCCTGAGCAAATCCCTCCACAAAACACTTTCAGGACATTCTGTTTCATCACAGTGCAGGACAGTATTTTTCTCCTGACCTCTCTAAATTTGCATGGGCTAGGAAAGTATCATTGCTCTATACATATGTCAAGATTCAAGCTGGAGTACAAACCTAACTTTTGAAGAAGATGGGTGTGTGACTGTGGCAAAAGATATTCTTCCTCACTTCCTCCCTCTCCCACTTTGCAACTGTCTCTAATGGTCAATATGATTTGCGTCATGATGAAAACCAGGTGAGAATTGGGGGAGGAACTGTCACATCAGGAGATAAAATTCTAAAGTAGCTCCAGGGGTGTGTGTTGTATTTTAATTGTGCATTCTGCAAAGTCAAAGCGTGTAAACACTTCCAGCTCTTCCTGCTTATACGTGAACTCTTTAGACCTGCTTGTCTTACACAGACAATATTTAGATACTGTATCAACAATAAATCCAGTCATAATCATCCACATAACCAGTGTCAGACTTCCTGTGCCTGAGTCAAACTACTCTGCCTTAATGTGACTCCTGCTGCACGCATCCAAGGAAAACTCATTCTTCTTCCCCTCCCTGTCTTGTGCTCAGAAGGGCTCTGGGAGACAGAAGGTACAAAAGAATTGGAAGCTGTGAACATTCAGTCATAGAATCATGAAGGTTGGAAAAGATCTCCAAGGTCATTGAGTCCAACCCTTGATCAAACGCCGCCACGTGACCTCAGCCATAGCACAGTGCCATGTCCAGTCATTCCTGAACACTTCAGGGACGGTGACTCCACCACCTCCCGGGGCAGCCTGTTTCAATGCTTAACCACCTTTCAGTGAAGAAACTCTTCTGTATGTCCAACCTGAACCTCTCAAGTTTTGCTTAACTACAGCAGACCAGTACTGTCCCTGTAAAGTGCAATAGTAATGTAGATGACACTTTGAAGCTACTAAACAAAAAAAGGAAAAAATTCCTAATATGGATTGACAGTGATGGGGCCTAGCATAAATGTCTATTTTGTTGACAAGAAAGAAGCTGGCAGCAAGTGAAATATGCATAAGCTGAAAGTCTGTGGAATTGGCAGTTTTTACCCTCTCTTCAGGTAAAAGTGGCTGTCCTGCAGAAAGATAATTCCTTTAATGCTTTCTTTCATATTACAGAATAATTTAATCAATGATCAAAGACATGTTCCATAGACAAGATGTTCCCAAGGGTTATTCCTAAATGTTATCCATGACTAGGGGGAAGGCCAGTAGGCCACCTCCTAGGAGCTTAGCTTTGAGAGACTGACACTGGTCTTTAGAGCTCTCTTTATCTACTGAGATACCAGACAAAAGCCACTCAAAAGGATCTGACACTAGTCAGAGCTTTGTCAATCATTATAATCCATCAGAAGAGCTCTGGCTGTGGAGCAGGCAAATATGAACTGTCCCAGGGCAGGACAGGTACTACCAGCAGAGAGAATAAATGATAATAATGTACAGTGCAGCAGTGAGGGTCCTTAGGAACCTCCTGAGCAACCTCACTACTGAACTCAGGTGTAAGGAAACAAATGGAACAGGTGCAGGGAAGGACTCCAAATCCCACCTAAAGTCTGGAAAGAACCCATGGGAAAACAAGCAGTTCAGCCTGTTTAGTCTTAGAGAACAAAGGCTGAGACAACATATTCAACTTTGGTCTGTGCATACTGCAGGGGGCAAAGGGAAAAAATGGAAAAAAGGAAAGATTCAGCTTATCCTACAACTGTGCATAAACATCAGTATTAGTAACATACAGGAATATATCAATCGGTGTGCTAGCAAGGAATGTATTAAGATGGCAGCAGAGCTAAGGTAGAAAGTAAAAGAAATTAAATTTTCAGAGCTAAGATATTTTCTTCTTTCAGACTAATTTACTTAGAAAAGTATTATGTGAGCACTTTTATAGGGTACTAAGGCAGGCAAACAGTTACACACTTTCCCTACTGTTTACATATCTAAAATATAAGCACCTGTGAATATATTTTCTAACTTACTAACCAGGTAAAGTTTATAGACATGACTCTAACCAGACACATTTGTAAAGACAAGTTTCACAGTAAAACAAAGGAAAATAAAATATGGCAACTCGGATTTTTGGCAAACATTTTATATTTTTTATATAAAAATCTCAGTAAGAAACCTAGCAGAATATCTGACTGAAACATCTGCCTTACAAGTTAAAAAAAAAAAAACTCACAAAAAAAGAGAAATAAAGAAAAAAAAAAGTAAAATTCCAACCCCAAAATATTTTTTAATTATAAACCAGAATATCAACAAAACACTTAAAATAATCTCAGATTGTTTGGCAATTCATCACATCATAACAAGAGACACATTTGATCATAAGAAAAGTTTAACTTTATATACAACTTCACTTGAACATTTGCTCTTACCAGAGTTAATATACATTAAAAAAAGATTCTGGCAATAATACCAGCTTCTATTTTTAATACCTGTGTATAAAATGTAACATAAAATGCTGAAGCTCTATAGTTAGGAGAAGTGACATTTGATTTCAATGGGTCCCTCTTTGTTGAAAAAGAAATACTGAAAGAACAGGTGCTTAGTTGCAAAATAAAACTGTTTCCTTTTAGGGTGGTATTGGTTGACTGTGAATAAATCTAACCTAGTACTATTTATTTCTTGAAGTTGGTAGTAAATTTCCAAGTGAAAATATAATCTAGTAAGATTACATTTTAGATGCCGTACTTTGCCACAAATGTGAACAGAAAGGAGCCAAGTCCCTTTCACTATGCTAAACTACTTTAATGCATGCGAGAAAAATATTTTACCAACTGTCTGAGCATAATTTAGAGAACTTCAGATTTAGACAGCCCTGGGGGAGCGGAGGGGAAATTTCCTACTGACATCTGCATAGAATGTAAAATATATAATTAAAAAACCCTAAGGTATATACTAAAGTTTACAGACCAATGCTTTCCATATAATAAATAAAATGTCCATCATTGATCAGATTCATACACAGAGTAAAATACAACCTATTTTTACAAGTTTATGTACAAAGTGTATTAGTAGGCACATGGGTGGGTGCCTTATGGGTTGGAAGCATCTGCATTAGCATGTCACATTGGGAAACTCCAACTTTCCAAGTCAGTGATAAAATATATAACTACTTTGTTTTTCATTCAGATACAAAGTAAACTTATTTTTCATCTGAAATAAATGTACATAATATTCTGTATAAACAATAGTTTATAAAGCTGTTTAAAATGTAACTTAAAAGTACTGCATTGTTTAACTTAGAGCTCTGAAACAAGCACGTGCAAATCCCTTTGCTTTAAAAAAAATAGAAGCACAGATGTTTGTTTTCCTTTTGACTCTTCCAAGAACAGTTCTGGCTGGTAAAGATTATCGTTTTGCTTTCTTTAGTGGTGCCTCCTCTGTTTTCTGCTGGCCTTTTCTCCGTACCACGGTTGGGCTGTCCTCCCTTTTACGCTTGGCAGACTGCACCTTTAACCTGAAAAGCACATTAATAATTATTTACACAATGGTAGAGCCTGTAAAAAAAAGAGTGGTCAGGCACAATTCTGTTCAGAGGCCTGAACTAAACTGTCCATCTCTGATAAACCGTCCATCTCTGATACCTTATGTAAAAGCTTACTACTAAAACACCTGTCTTAATAAGATACAGGGTACTAATTCTGTATGTTGGGAAGTGCTCCATATGTAGAACTTGGGGCTAGAATTCTCCTTCTTCCTTCTCTTTCTCTGGAAAGACCTGTGGATTTATAACAGAACATAATGGACTTCATTACCCTGTCCCCTGTCTCACAAAGACAGAATAGCAGCAATGGTGTCTCAAGCCCTGCATACACAAGAGGGAGTAAAGGGCAGATATCACATACCCTTACCCTGTGCATTCCCACACCCATCTATATGCTCACCATATTTCAGCTGCAACTAACTGTAAACAGGATTAAACTCTTGGCCATTCATAACCACACAAACTAATGGAGCTGAGGTGAACTGTGACAGCCATCAGTGCACAATGCACATGCTCTCCAGGTTCAGCCTGAAGACACTGACACATTTCAGAAAGAATGACAGCTACACATGTTTGACATGAAACACTTTTTACAGGTAAACTACAAGATGCAGAGCAAATGTGCATCACATTGGCTACTTATTCCCTTGGGATTCTGCACCGTGATCTCAGCTTTACAAACTAAAAAGTATACCAGGAAAGGAAGGAAAGGGAAATATATTCAAAACTTGGTATAAGGGCTCTCATAGTTGCTTCTCTTTTTATCAGCTGATCTTAGATCTTGGAAGCATTAGAATCATGTCATCATAATTTGCTTTAACCTGAACTACTGATGCTCTTACCCCCCACCCAGGAAAGAATCACAGCTGAAATTAAAATATGACATAAACAGCATTTTCAGATTCTCCCAAGACGTTTCCAAGGATAGAAAGAAAAAAAAATCTAGTCTTCCAAATGTCAAATAAAGGAAGAAAAAGAAAAAATGTAAACAGAAGAAAATCCTTTAAAAGCTTTTATATATCACACGAGAACAGAACAAAACTAGTCCGCTGTTCAGATTTTGACGCAGGATGTTACATACAAGGAAAGGATCACTGTAGTGGCTTCCAAAACAGATACTCAAAGTAGATTCAACTTTAATACTTACTGTGTCAATGGAGGAGATTTATTAACTTTTGAATCACTTGAAGATCTTTTTTTAGCAGCTAGTTTCTGTCGTTTTCTAGGAGAAACTGAACTTGGACTGCTGCCTTTAGAAGTTGCACGTGTGTTTGGCTTGCTAGGCTGTTTTCTGTAATACAAAAGAATGATGAATTTATATATAACAAAACACTTTTACCAAGTCAATTTCTTCTTGCATTCCAAGTGTAGATAGTTAAGACTGCACAGTATTTGCAACAAGTAAATCAAAGTTGCCAAAAGAAACAGTGAAAAAACTGTATTTGCCTGCTTCAAAACAGACTGCAATGCCAAGCTGTGTATTTTTGTATCAAATGTAGAATCAAAAAGCTGCTTTACTGACAATATTTGGTATTTACAAAAAAAACCCCAAACTCAAGACAATCTATTCCAAATCTTGCAGTAATTTTTGTACGTAAGTGTCTATGTTTAAAAGAATGTCCTGTAATCTGAAATCACTCATACAAGCTTTGGTATCCACAAGTTCAGAAACCTGAAAAACTGGTTATTGGTGATTAATTTAATAGTTTAGAAAACAGGTGACTTAAGTCAGAGAAATCCAGCAATGCTGAATATGAAGAAACATCCTCTTCCATAGAATTATTCCCAAATGCTACTTATAAAATGCAGACTGTATGCAGCACTTTAAGGTAGAGATGCTTTGTTGCAATCAGAGCTAGCAAGGTAGCATTGGAAATCTGAGACACAACCCTAAATCTATAAAAAAGTAGATGTTTCCATAAGCAAGCAGAATAAACCCACAAATACATAAGCCTTTACTACAATTTTAGAGTTAATTATGTGAGACTAAAGGAAGTCCCTGGGCCTTTACCTAAACAAAACTGTTGGTTACTACGTGGTAGTGGCAAACCTTCACAGTTTTTATGTAAATAAAGAAGCATGTAACTACTTTCAGATTCAGTTCTGAAATTATCAGTTCAAGAGCACTGTGGTAACTGTGCTTCAAGTACTGCCCAAAGGCTAACATGTAATATATACAATATAACATATAGTATCATTAAGAAGGAAGTAGATATAGTCAGTTGAAAGTAATCCCACCACCAACATAAAAAAAAGCCTTGACTCCAATTCTCTTCTGAAAGACAGCAACACAAATCAAAACTTCCCAAAGCTGCTATGTTTCATTGTTTCCAGAACAAGATCAAGAGGATGAGCTCTGCTACAATTCAGTATGCCTACAAAAAGGCAGACCAGTGCTAAGGCAGATGAAGAACAGCTTCCTGAAAACAGAACTCTTGCTATCCACACTTGTCTTCTGCAGCAAGATTGCTCTCCAAGCTTGCAGATCATCACACTAGAGATTAAATCCTCCAGTACTGCAGATTCATGTATTTAACTTGGACAGTACTTAAAGAAACAGACAGGGTAATTATATTTTCACCTTGTTCCAACACCAAATACCAAATGGTGAATTGTATAGTCAACTCCGATGTCCCATTTTACCCACCAGAACCATGTGTCCTTAGTCTCAAATTCTGAGGCATCACTAGGATGAAGAGTGCCAACAGGATCAATTCTTACCTTGTTACATATTCAAGTATGCCTTTTGAGACCCTAACAGTTTCCCTTAACCCCACCTTTTGTCTCTTCATTCCGAGAAGAGTGGTACTAGAATTAGAATAAAAATTTATCAATTTAAAACAAACAGAAAAAGGCAAAAAGAGGAAGTAACAATCTCTTCCCTGCAACAAACCCCACAACAACTGAGAACAAGGTAGAAAAAAGCTTGGTTCTGGAGTCTCTACACAGTTACCTTTGAGCCTCTAATCTTGTAGCTGATCTAGTTGTGGCCCCAGAATGTGCATCATCATCTTCCTCACCATCCTCTTCCTCACCTTCCTCTTGCTCTTTTAGTTCATCTTCAGAAGACGTTAATTTCCGACGTTTCTTCTCTGGCTCCAGTGTTTCTGTCCATTTAAAATTTTACACATAATTTTCCAAAAGGCCTCCAAAAGGACATGAACACTTAATTTAGAAAAGGTATTCTAGTCACAAGTCCCATTTTCAGTAAGTAATTTTCCATTTCCTTAATATTTCAACATGTTTAATTCACACTTGTTTGAGTTAATCTTGCTAACACATTCACCACAGTTTACTTACAGAGCTCATAGCCAGAATTCATAGAAAATTCATGAGGCTTTATAGAAGCATCTGGGATGTAGCAATTCTGACATGAGATTACAGCAATTTACACATATTTACATAATATTTACACTAGCTGTATCTCAATGATTTTTCCCGAAGAAAGGAAAATTGAATAAAGCTTATCTTGTTGCTATTAGTAAACAGAAAGGCACAGCAGTATTTTCTTATTCTGTTAGGAGTAGAACAGCTTCTCATGCTTTTACCCGTTTCCTCTGATTGAACCAGAGAACGCCGGGGCTTTCTTCCCCTTTTACGCACAACCATTTCTGCTTTCTCAACTTCATCTTCCTGAAAAAACAAAATAGAGCCATGTAAGTCAAGGACTATTTACTTCACACAAAAGATAGACATTTTTCATTACATACTGCTTGTAAATTTACAAATCACACTTACATTTGTTGTTTCTTTCTTATTAGATATGTCTGTACCTAAAAAGAAAGGAAAGAACAAAACTTGATCCTGAACTTCAAATCTTTCACCAATCAATTTAAAAGGGAGTTCTTTAATACTCTCTCAACTTTGCGTAAACAGAACAGTAGCTCAACAAATATTTCAAGTCTCTTTCTAATTTAGAAAATAGCTTTGTTGTACTTTGTTATATACAGAGACTGGGACAATGATTAAATTTTTTTTTAATTACTAAGGCTTTGTATGACTGATTAGTATTTATTGTTATGGCTCAATTAATTGATCCGATCATACTGCACAAGATCTTGTTCAGTCCAATTTTGGAAGTCTCCAAGAACAGGGTCCCTCCAGGTGATGTGTTCTAGTGCTTAACTGTGCTCAAACCAAGATGAATGAGATGAAGCTCAAAAAGACACTATTTAAAACCTTTCTAGTATGAGAATTACATGACTTCCTCTACTGAAATACTTCTTACTTCCAACTCAGTGATTTTTACAGGCTAGCCTATACATGTTAAAATAGATTTTTAACTCTACATCTGATGTCTCAGCTTGGCTTCTCTCCATAGTTACCACTTCAACCCTAACTCTGTGATGAGAGATTATTTTACAAAGCTTTTGAACTCTGTCAAACAGAATTATCTCTAACACCGCAAGGATAAAAATCCTTAGCAATAGAAAAGAGAAGCAACCTAAATAAAAGCAAGTTTTTATATCTTTTTTCCCCTGCCATAAAACTGCTGTCTAATTTCTGAAAGCTAAATAAAAGAGGACACAAACTCTAAAACCCTCTCCAATTAGACTGAGAAAATAAACAAAAGAATGTCAATGCAAAGGACCTAAAATAGACCGCAAAGAGCAGAAACATACTCCAAAACTCACACACAAGTTTTTTGACACTCCTTTGTAAGGTTATGGGGAAAAATTTTTATACAAAAGCAAATGAAGTAAAACGTAAATATATTTAAGTATTCAAAAAATAAGTGAAATAAAACATAAGACTGTCCCCTGTATTAAGCTCTTCCCACAACCTAAGCACATACATAATACAACCAGCATGTATTAGTTCTACTGTGTTCAAAAGAGACACTTCATAATTCTGGTACATTTTGGCAAATTTATAGCAAAGGGGTTTTTGACTGAAGAATAATCCCATTTAGATCCATGACATGCCTTTAACAGACAACCCTCCATAATACATGAAAATGTACTACTTTTGCTTAAAGATAAGTATAAAAATAGTAAGACAGAGTGTAGCAGTGCACCCCATCTATAGCAGGGGTTTCCACATTGGGAACAGTTTGGGGCTCTGCTTTGTCCTACTAATAAGGTAAAAAGCCAGAAGGTTCTTTCCTTATTAGGCTGTGTGCCATTACGAAGACAGCTCATAGGATCTCCTGAACTTACCTGTTGCTACCTTACTGGGCAGAGTGCCAAAGATCCCACCTCAGCAGTTTACGACAAAAGAGGCTGAACAAAGACCCTCCTGGCATTTTTGGGGTGTTTTAGCAGGAGCACAGACCCCGTGCTCCTGGCATGGCTTTTCTCTGTAAGAGTTTGTTGTTTTCATCTTTATTAAACATTTTTCTGTTTCAAATTCTCTCACTGATGCCATCCTGCTAAATTTTTATGCCATTTGAGATTGCTAGACAAACCCAGAGGTGATGGACATGCTGACAGTTTAATCGACCTGGCTCTCAGAGAACTTCATCAATGGAGTATCTAAAAATAGTACTAATTTTGGAGCAGCAACTGCTGATTAGTGCTAAATAATAAGTTTCAAGTCCAGTGTTAGTGTTATGGGAGGATGATAGCTTCAGAAAACATACATGTCTCTTAACTGCATGTGCTGTAGTGACCAAAAATAAAACTCTGCATCCCACTCCACATGTGGGTCTATCCCTATTGCAAAACCTTATGCAGAACACCCAGAAACTACCAGAGTAACTGAACTGCACAGAGGGATTCAACTTGGCTTCCTTTTCATTACCAGGGGTTCTCAACCCCTTTATGCTCATGAATGCTAATACAGGATGAAAAATTTAACAGTACATTCCACTTTATACACTCCTTTTAACATCGCTGAGATACCAACAGACTTTTACCCAGAAAACAGAAATGTTACATAACACACTCAAACTTTAAGTACACAGTCAGGTGTCTGTCCTTTTGACTAAAAAGCAAAGCAGAATGCACTTTTATTTCATTTTCACATTCTAGTCTGTTCTCTTTGCAGTTCACAGAAGTCAAGTACCACACAGTGAGCTAACCCTCCAGAGACAATTCTAAAGCATATGGATTAAAGCTGACATTTTAACAAATGTGGAAAAAATAGGAAACAGTCTGTATGTGCAGTGCAGCTGGATTAGTACATCTGTAGAAACCTAAGCTTTTGGAAAGTCCAGTAGATTTGTTTTGAAGATTTGGTTTCTCATATTTTTTTCATGTTTGTTTGCATTTGTTTACAAAACATTTTTTAACTATGTTTCAGTTCACCTGCTTACTAAAATGGGTTTTAAAAGTTTTTTTAATGAATGTCCATAACTAAAAAGATGCATTTAAACAACCAGTGCAGTTCAGACTCCATACACAAGAAAAATTAGGAAAGAGAAATAGAAAGGCATTTTGCTTAATTCTATTTTAGTTTGAAGCACTTAAAGTACATTTTTGAGTCAAGCTAAGCAACCATGTTCCAAAGATCTTACAGCAGTTGTGAAAAGGGAAAGAAATATCCCCTCAAGATACCCCTAAGATCTTTAGATACATACCCACATATAAAACAATTAACTGAATAAAATTTAAAATGTAATAAGTGTGATTGATAGTCCCTGTATGAAAGAACACACGCAGAAATGGAAAACAGTCACTAAGAGCCTGATGGGATACCTACCTTCCTCTGAAGCTCTGCCACGTACTTAGCCTACTCAATCATTTGGTATATTCTGCAATGCATTATTCAGCACTGAGCAGGGCGGCTGCATCTTTGAATTAAGTTCTTATCTAACTGCTCTTTTTGAAAAGAAAAACTTAGTAGCAATTAGGGACAAGTCTTCACTTCATCTCTTTCTCCAGATGTTTTCATTCATTCACTGACTTCCAGAGATGATGTCAGGATGAAGAAGGACCCATGTGATTTTTGTGAAAATCCTCTTCTATTTCTTCCATCTTTCATTAATATATTGAGGCAGGTATAATTTGCTTACCTGTTTGAGGTGTTTTCCCTCTACTTGCAAAAGTAGGAGACTGCAGCTGAAATTAAAAAAAGTGGATGTTTTAATTTAAAGAAAATCAGAAAAAATCAGCATTGTGTTACATAATCACAGAAACTTGCTCACATTCTTTGTAGAATGAATCTGTAAATCTAGAAAATGTGAACACTAATGAGCACACAAAGTTTGTACTGAGTTTAAGAGTAGGACGCACTTTTCCATCTTGATAAAAAACTGAAACGAGTCAAATCACAGCACTTTCAGTAACCTGACACTAAAGTCATTGCAATAAAAGACACAAAGATAAAAGCAGTTTCAGTCAAACATTTCTGAGTATTTAATTATCAACAAAGAAGTTAGTACAGTCACTTTATGTAACCCTACATACAGATTTACAGAACTACAAGTCACCAGAAATTATTTACTCAGAATGAAGAGAAAGCTATATATAATTACACAATGTCCTATGATGACTGTCCAAAAATTCAGTGCTTTCACCACGGAATGACCACACCAGGATGCCTATGGTTCCTCTAAAGGAGCAATGTGTTCCCAAAGCAGCCCTGGGGAAACTGTCATGCAAAGGCATCTCACCTTAGAGAACCCCTGTCTCAGATGGAGGGCAGGTATCACTCCTCCCTGAGCCAGCCTGCAGCTCACACCAATCCCTCACTCATCACTAGGAAGTACAAGACCTTTAAACACTTGAACCAGAACAAGATGGTTCTGTTCCAGTACTCAGGGTGCCAAGGTACATCTATTTCTGAGGGTGATTTAAAAATTAATTTTAATCCTTAATTGGATGAAAAAATGCCCCAAAAACCAACCAACCAAAACTCAACCCATAACACCAAAAGAGAAAAACCAAATACGAAATCCACACCAGTTCAAATTACATTTCATTAAATTAATATTGGAAAAAAAAATCAGTTAGGAAAGACTAGGAATTCTGAAACAGAATTCCAGCCAACCTGTAAGAAGGGACAGGACTCAAAGGGCTGCTTGAAATATGACAACAGAACAAGCAGAGACAATAATTCCTTTTATCCATAAACCAGGTAAATTCTCAAGATTTACAACAGCCATGCCAGCTGGTGCCTCACCAGGCAAGCAGGAAGAAAACCTGTGTTTCAACACAACCTCATTTTTAAAATCCATCCTTTTCTATGCAATAATGTTGATTCTGAAATACAGGAATTCCCTAGAGAGAAGTCTTTAACCAGAATAAATCCAACTGGCTGTACTCCACAAACACGCCTGACCCATCACTGCCCTGTGCTGTAATCCAACTGGACTGCAGACACAATACCAACAGACCACCTTCTTAGCTGTGAATATCCTTCACAGGGGTTAGGAAATAAAACTACCACTGAGCTATAGAAGACAGACATGTTACATGAGCTCCTAGCTTACTCACCAGTATATCTCTACCTCATGCACGAGCTGTAATGTTGCAATATATACGTAATACAACTGCTTTACATAGTATTTTATTTTACAGCTATGAAAGGATTCTATGTGCTATTTTTATGATACATTCAGTAGAGGGAAAAAAAAATTTTGAAATAAAGTCACCCTTGCTCTTCAGGCCAAAATGACCCACAGCACAAACTAAAAGACACATATGCACACCACCAAAAATTTACCCTGCACACAGGTATATATTGCTAGCTAGAGTAACACTTAGATTTGTATTAAGTGAACTAAGTGTGAAGCTGATAGATAATTTGATATGTTCTGACTTAACACTGTATTTTGTTTAAGAAGTTCAGCTATATTAAAAGATACTATTAATAATTTTTGTTTGCTTACACTGAACTCAATTATCAAGTTTTCCATAAGATATTTCCAAAATGCTGTTAACTGTAAAACAGATAAAGGGCTCTTGAAATACTGTGTTTAAATGCACCCAAACAAAATAAAGGCACTTACATTCCCAGTGCTCATATCAGCTTTTGACTCCCCACCTGAGGGAAGAAATATGAGTTCAGAACTTGAATGTCACTATCATCCTTGTTTGTCCACACAGGTATTATGAAGTACTTACCACCAGGTTGTACTGCTTCAAGAGGGTATTTACGAGGCCGTCCCCTTTTGCGTTTCACTACTACAGGCTGATTTCCCTATGAAAAATAAGGGACAAAAATATTTTACTTACTGTAACTGACATTTGGCATTTGAGCAATACAATACAAAGACTGCTAACTGAATTCATAATGTGACAGTGGCAGAAGTAGTACTTTTCAGTTAAAAAACAGATGAGGTAAGTTTAATAGCAAGAGACACTGCCTGTTATGAAATCAACTAATATAGGTGAAAAGAAACAAGACAACTCCCAGTTATACAAAATTCTCAGTGGTTTGACTCAGGCACAAAGCATGTCTGAGCATGCAGTGCCTTCTCCTCCCTTAGCCTCAAAATCTGTTTCATTTGGTCTCACAAATGCTGCTGGCTTACCCCATACAAGAACTCCAGACTTCACAAACCATGAACCCCTTTTCCTAGTGCCATATAGTACAGGCTACATCCTGTATGTTGAGCAAGTGCTTCAAACAGTTAATACTCTAATTATCCCAATACACAGATTGCTGATATTCTTTATATAAACAGGATCTTAAGCAAAAAAAGGCCCCTTCCTTTGAAGTTTTATGCTTTGAAAAAGAACTTTTAAGCAATAAATACAGTCAGATGCTCAGATTGTGAAATCCCCAATAACAGACTCCCTCTTAAATACAAGGAGAGATTAAATGCCTCATTCAGCATTTACTGAAGTTTAGCAGTATCTTCCCCAAAATGGTTCTTAGAGACTCAAGCCTTGAGTGAACAAATATAAAAATGTTTTCTTTAAATTTTCTTCTACTTCCAAATTTGAGGCAAAAAACCTCAAATGATGAAACCCAACACCTTTCTGAGATCAGTGTCTATTTCTAGAGGCCAACATCAATTTTAATCTCAAGGGATCAGACATTTTTTATACTGTAGAATATCTCAAGTATGTGCCTAGGAGATAATATAAAGACTTTAAAAATTGTTGAAAGATAGTATTTTTTAAAGGCAAGTTGTATTTGTTAATGACTAAACTGTCCATATCAATTACAAAGTTTTCAGAAAACTTGATTTCTATACAATACAACTCTATATCATTGCTTTCTAGACATTTTGTAAGCACTATGAAGCCTAGGAAGGGAGTTAGTCCTACTTCGATAATAAGACATTGATGTCTTATGGTCTATGAGTTTATACTTTGTGACAGAGCTACATAAGTCCTTGGTACTTTAGAGTACCAAACAAATCTTCACAACTATTTCTTAGTAGGTGAAGACAATTTTAATATTGCTGTCAACAAAGTATGAAGTACTTGTGTACTGCAAAGACAGTACTGTGAACCTGCACTGTCTCACTGAGTTAGCATGAATAAGACCACTCACCTCTGGAGAATTTTCATTTGATTCTGGACTGTGCTTTTTCTTTTCAGATATTTCCTGTTCAATGTTAAATTCATCTTCACATATACAAATGAAAAAAAAAGAAAAAAAAAGAAATTGTACACCTTTGTTTTATTAGGCAAAAGAAATAGTACAGGCCATAACCTCCACACTGAACATGTTATTTCATTCTTTAGCCCAAAATTCCCTAAAGACACCCATCAGAGATCAACACAGTCTGCCTTGTAGCAACAGTGTATTGCTCTGCCAAAATGCTTCCCCCTAACACCAGATGAGTTAGGGAGGTCTTCTATTTTAAGGTAAAAACAAAAGCTCACAATTGTGACATACTATAAAATGGTAGGACAAATACAAGCCCCTATTCCATTTTCTGACATGTTCCATGAAACAGGAAGCTGAGGATACAAGCACATTGCAGAACAGATTCAGACTTGTCAACTTGCTTGCATGAGAAACAAAACTATTAATAGGTCAAACTAATATCAAGGAACATTCTCAGACAGTTCCCACAAAGACACTGAAGTAACATCAAAGTCACATTAATAATGTGGACACACCATCTTTTATTAATTATTTTAGTGCAATTAAGGCAATTACAACAGTGCAACTTGCACTCTCTTCTGGTTGGTTACTCTACAGAAATCAACAAAACTGATTTGATGGTTATGTCATGGATTTTTACATAGGACAGCTGTTGCTTGTGGTCAGAGTAGGGAGATGTTCTTATCACATAATGCTGATCTTTCTATTTTCCCCACCTACCTGTTTATTTCCCATTAGCTTTCCTACCCAAGATACATACTGAAGCAATAATGGAGCCAATGGGTGGTAACAGCAGAAGCATCAAAACTTTTCTCACCGTTAAAGACACTAAGATTAATGCATTATTTGACAGCAGTAATAGAGTAGAAATCAACTAGAGAATACATGCAAGTATATTTGCTGGGATCAAGTTCCCAACTTCTCTCAAAAATTATTCAAATGAAAAGAAATGAACACTCAATATGGGTTCAGAAAACCTGCCATAATGGGCAGTTTAATTACCTTTATCTTCCACAGTACTTCTAGGAGGTGTTTGAGTTACATCAATTTCTTTGGACACTTCTGCTGCATCACCTGAAATAACTTCCTACATTATTTTGAAACAAGAGAGAAAAGATGTTTTTAAAAATCATTGCCAGTTACACTAAAAAACCATCCCACCCCGATACTGGAGTAGTTATTTTACTCATCAAGATTTTGTACTCTCTCTTAAAAACTTTGTTGATGAGAAGCTTCATCACAAATCAGTGGATGAGACAGTCCCAAATACACTGCATGTACTCCTAAAGAGAACATCTATTTTGTCCTAACTCCTGTTTTGATTTAGCAGGAATCAGTACAAAGTCAGGACTCGGGTGAAGTGCAATACACCCTCTTGCAGATCAGTATGTCCACGCAGACGCTGCACTGACTGGAGAGCAGGCAGCCAGCAATGCTCCGTGAGATCCCGAGCTCCTAACTGCTGTGCAACGCAGTCCTCTCAGTCCTCCACACCTCAAAGAGATTCAACACTGACCCGTCTTTTTGTAAATTTTTTTATTGTCTCCACCACTGAAAAGTATCATCCACTCATCAGTTCTTTTGTATTCAAGACAATGCAAAAGTAGCTTAATTATGGAAACACCTCCCAAAATAAACTGCTGAAGAAATAATGACTAAGATTTTCATCTTATTTACAACTGCAGAACATAGAAGTGTTCTTGAAATTACCTTGACGCTTCCAGGTTTCATTTTGGAATATTGACTTTGTTCATCATCTTTTAGCACATCCTGAGCAATCAGCTGGTTGCCTGCAAAAGCAAGTGACAATCAAAGTGTTAAAAAAGTGTCTTCTGCGTTTGTCATATTTTCGTGTCACTTTTATACCAGCTCACTCTTACTGAGATTCAAAAGTCTGAAAAGCAGCCTCTTACTTACAAAAATATGAACAGAAAGTTATTCTAACCACTCTTCAAAAAGGGAAGACAATACAATAACAAAAGAAAAATTATATGTTTCTTGTACATTACAGGTGTGGTTTGTTTTGTCTGCTTGTTTGTTTTTAAAGATAAGCTCAAAATTGAAATTTGGTAGGTAGCACATCAAGAAACAGGGCTCCAACCTCAACTTCAACTCACCCAGAGACAGGGAGAGCAGTTAATGCTATGTGGGACACTAATGAATACATGACTTTTAAACACTCACTTCATCAGATCAAAATTCTTAGAAGAGGAATAAAAGCTCTCATAAAAAAATGGTATTATTAATGATACTAACTTTTTTATAAATTGTTCTGATGCTAAAAAGACGCAAGTTGAATCCAGAGCTTGAAGAGATGTCACTGTCAGTGACATTACACTGTCAGTCTTGTAATTACTATATCAACAAAATGCCCAACTTATTTTGATGCTAACTGCATCTAAATTTGATTTAGAAATGTTTATGCCATTCAATGGACTGAATTCCTTCTCACTTTTTGCTTCCAGACAAATAAAAGGCTACACTAAAATTTATTTCTTTCCAACCTAAGAAAAGAAAGCATCCATCCCCACAGTCTATTGAATGTTCAGATTTTCCTGATGATCAGCTTCCTTATCTTTTATTTTAACAGGATAAAATTAGTAATTATTTTACAGACTAAACAAAAAAATGTTTCTTCACTTATGATTGAAAAATGACTATAACGCACTTCTGTGAAGTAATTAAATTTGTTATAATATTTTTATCAAATATAGTAAGTGAAATATTAGAAGTTGTTTTGGGAATTTAAATTGCTTTGGAGTTTGGAATTTCCCCTATTCCATTCTTTTCTCAAAAATACCATTTTATTGCCTAACCACAGCAGAACATAGTTTTGCCACAGAAAAGCTTTGCACAAATTCGTGTACTTCTGTATCACTTACATTTTTCTTTATCCATTGTTTCTGAAGATTTACATTGTATTCCTCTAGATCTATGTTCTTCAGTTATCTGGGTAGCCAAGTTTTCCACCTACACACAAAACACAAAGAAAGATAACTCCTTTTTTTCCATAAAGTTTATAAACACAGAAGGGAGAAACTTCTCCCTACTTGCTACTTCCAAGCACAATACATATTACAATGGAAAGCAGCCGTTAAAAAGGAATATATTCCTAGAACTCAAGGAACATTCCTACTACAGAACAGCACTATCAAAAAACTTCAAACTTGCAGTATTTTCAGAATTTTTGACCGATATTTATTGAAAAAAGTCTCAGAATTAAGCACCCTACTACATGTTTTAAAAGTACTTCATCACAGTAAATTACACAGAATATTTCTAGATTTAAAGAACATTCTCCTACATGCAGGAACAACAGAATTATCTCATTAGCATCAGAAATGTGGCTAACCAGCATTTCAATATAGTAATAAATATATTTACTACCCGAGTTTAATCAACCACAATTTCAGCCTGCTACCTGTATTAAATGTCTTGGTTTTGCTCCATAAGATACATTTTACATCTGCAAGTTTCCCACTATCCCTCTTATAAGTTCTTGTGAAAGACAGCAGACTGCATTAAAATAGGTTTCTAATTATGATCAAAACCTCCAAGCATAATCCCTATTTTTTATCCTCTACTCTCATGGAGACCCGTCAAGCTTCTCTTTTCTGCCAGTTAACAGTCTTGAAATAGTCACAGACTATGGAACAACAATACAAGATTTATTTACTGACAGATTTGAAAGAATAATTAGACATCAACCTACACAGCTGCAGAGTCTCAATAAACATAGGCTCTGCATACACAAAAATAATATTTTCCTTTAGAGAATATTTAATGTAAATAGAAGTAAATTCAAGTATGAGAAAAGCAGTACAGATTTAGAGAATGAATTTAAAAAACAAATACTTACATGAGAAGTTTCTCTTTCTAAAGAAATATTCCTCTGCAGCATATCTATTAAAAATAATTTTAACACAATCAGAAAAGCTAAGCAAACACAAAGTATCACAGTATCCTCTACTTCACCTCCCTGAGAGCATTCCAGAGAACCTGAAACTATGTAAAGCTTACTTTCAATGTCAGAAGTAAGAGGCATCCAATCTTCTCTTTGACAATATACCCACAAAACAAAACAAGAATATGAATTTCTGAGCACAGGACAACTGAGAATCACTTTATGGCTGAAATACAGACAATGAAGGGGCTGTCATCTTTGACATTTATGGTGATTTTGACATTTCAAATATAGTTCTACCATTTGAATCAGAATTTCATCTATCACAATCTTAGCTACTGGATCACGGGATGAAGTAGAACATGATTAAGCTACATTATGCTTCCAGAGAACTAAAGTTTGCATAACTGTACTACTGAGACCTGGAGCTCATAGAATGCATGTAAGGAAATGGTGCAGTTGCTAAATTCTACTATACTCTAATGAAGTAGAGCCTCAGCCTTCCATATCACAAAACCAGGGAAAATAATTATGACAGTTGATGAGTGGTCTGGAGTTTTGAAAGAATTCCATAACTTTCAATACATAAAGAATTACAAAGAAGCTGCTCTATCAAGTGTTCTTAAAATCTCATTCATGAAAGTACCAAATTAATACCTTGATTAAAAAAAGCTGCCGAAACATTCCAAGCAACTTTCCCTTCAGCTACAGTAAAAACATAGACTTAAAATCAAATGAAACCACTTTTGCATAAAGTTTTATGTATTTTGTAGCTTGTTTCTTAAATCTGTGTTTTAGCAACGATTCTTCCACAGCTATACTGCTGAGTTGCACATCTTTCAATTTTTAAAGCAGTGTCAAATTAAGAGCTAGTTCCTACCCACTCAAACAGCAATGATTTGTTTACATTCCAAAGAATCTTGGACTACTAAACTACTGTGTCTGCTGTTCATACTCATGACAGGACACACATTTGTCTTTTAAACAACTTCCTTTTACGTATGTTGAGCTGTATGTATATATGCATGCATCTATACATATAAGAGAGATTATTGTGGGGGAGAAAAAACCTCTCTACCAAGATCTACAAAGCATTAGTCTTCAGTATGTCATACCCAACATGATTTACACAACAAATGGACTTTTGTTAAACATTTTACAAGAAACAAGATTATCTCAGCTAGTTCAATCTGCACATTTAAAATTTTAAGTACTGTCTGTCTGGGTGACTGAGTGATGGGAAGTGGCAGAGTTTTAAAGGCATTTCAAAGAAACCTCACAGTACAGAAAAGCCTGTTCAAATTTTAGATCTTCTGAAGTCTACATTCTTCTAACCAATTCCCAGGGTTTACATTTGCTTTCTTGTGAGCAGAGCATGTCTCTTATCACTCAGCTCAATATACACCACCCTATAACCAGGTATACGAATCTGACCTACCCTGAGAATAAAAAAATGATTCCAAAGTTTTATACCAATGCTCATATCTCACCTTACTGCTTCTACTTTCTGTTTGGTATGTCTAAAAATCTAGAAGTGAGCTTAACAGTGTGTCCCTTCATAGCATGTAGGCTTTCAGCTGAGGCTTTCTGTTAGAGGAAACGCATCTTTAACCTCCCTGGACAATACAAGCAGCAGTAACATTGGTACCTCTTGGGATTCATTTTAGTTCTGCTTGCTATTCCAATAACTGAGGATTAGCTCTCATCTGGTAGTGCTGTAAACATCTTTGCAATGCATCTGGAGCACAAAATCCATCAAGGTGGGCACAAAGCAGGCGTTTGTTTCTGCTTTGACAGGAAAGCCAAACAATTGCAATACATCATTTAGGAATGGATTCTTTTTTAGTTTTGGTCCCACTGAAGATTAACTTAAGTACATAGAAAAGGAATTATTGAGCACAGATCCAAGTTGACTAATCGAGGTTTCTAACTAGATGATAACCTACTTACAACCACTCCTCAAATTTGAGTGGATGGCCACAATTATTTTAATGTTTTGGAGTGTAAGAAGAAAAAAAAAACCCAGAATTTTTCTGTAAAGTCTCTGTGACGTGTCATACAGTACTTACTATTTTCATATCCTCACAAGGCCTGTCACAGCACCCCCAAAACCAGGATGTTCTAAACCTATAAGGAAGAAAGCCATTCCTTGGGGAAGTTTCTGTATCTTTCCTGGACAAATGTTCTTCTTTATTTATTGATTTTAAGTAGAATATTAACAGTCTACTTTTCTTTAAATCTCAAATTTTAAAATCCTTTCCTACTTTCAGCATATCATGTTGGGAGAAAAGTCTGACCCTCCTTTCCTACAAATCAAATTCAAGGCCCCTGAACTCCTAGATGCAGTTAAAGACTTCCAAAGGCTTTGTTCAATTCCTTTATATGTCATATATAACAAATCTGCAACCCTCCCATCATAAGTAATAGTCCCTTCAGCATGAAGGTAAGTTGCTATCAGCATAAAAATCACCTTTTTGCAATTCTTTAGTCTGAAGATCCACACATCCCTCTTCACTTCTTTCAGCTTCAGGCTGTTGTGACTAAACACAAAACCAAAAGAAACAAATATTGCAGATATTCAGAACAAGTGTCTCTCTCCACTCCTTTGTGTCATGATGAACATTGTCTTATCATGAACTGTGAAAGTCTTCAAAAAGTTTCTTATTAAGACATCAGTACATATATTCAGAAGGAACAGTCAGAGCTAAGTTCAACTGTACAGTATTTAGATTTGACCTTAGAGTTAACATTAATACCAGAGATTAGCTGGTATTAATGAAAAAAGCAGATTTCAGGAATTCAAAGTGCAACACCTACTCTGAGGTCCAAATAAAAGCAATAGCCTAGAAATGTTCATCTATACCAGGAAAAAAACTGATCTGCTATGTATAACGACATACAACTATCTCCCTTCAACTTGTGTTTTGGGTGGATTTTTTAGGTTTGCTTGCTTTTTTTTTTTAGAAAAAAAGAAGTTGCAGATCAGCTCAACGTTCCCATTGCATAAATAATGCTATGGAGCTAAGTGTTTTAAGTCTGATCTGAACACTGTAAACTCAGCTACAGTTCCACATTATGGCTGTACTGACTCTAGAACCATGTTATGCTGGTAAACAGTGCAGCTGTTTGCAGGTGGAATTATCAATAATTCCCACCAGACTGAAGCTGACTACCACTTTCCTGAAGTCTACCCTTTCATGGATGCTTGAATCTCTGAACCATGTTATCCCTCAAAAACTTCTCAGAGCTTGGCAAGATACATGAATGCACTCCTACATCTGAATGAAGAATTAAACCATGTGGACTCCTGCCTACTATGGAACACAGCCCAGACACACAGACTCAGCTGTGGTCTTACACAAGCTGTAGGTGACCATGAGCCCAAACACCCTGGATTATCCAGGGTGCCCCACTCTTCTGTGACAGCAGATAACGGGATGTAGTTATCAGAACACAACAGCAGCGTCGCTCAAGCACACGCGGATGAGCAGGTCTGAAGACTGGCCAGGGAGTGATGCAATGCAATGAACAGCAGTGTAGGCTTCTCTACTGGTTCAAAGGGCTAAATCAACATTTGCCAGCTCTAAGAGCTGGGGTGTGGGGTGACTTCTTTACAGGCATTATCAAGCAACACGCACACAACATGACTGATTTTTAAAAAAACAAACTTCAATGTCTCAGTCACAGAAGGAGTATGGCTGAAGGAGGGAATTATTCCTAACACAGAATATCACAGACAGCCCACAATTTAAAAGCCAGCTGCTTAGAAAACTACACCTGAATAATCTGAAAAATTACTCTTTCAAAATTCTCCAGTTTACATTTTTAAATCTCCATTTTTGCTGCACAAAAATCAAAAGATACAGAAGAAACTCTAGCAAGTATATGAATAAGCAAGAAACAGTGCAATAAAAATTTTCAAAATAACATAAATACCTTGTCATTTCTCAAGGTACTTTCTAGTTCTTCTGCCAACTTTGGTAAAGCTGCATTATTGCCTAATGAAATACAAATATGTTAAAATTATCAGATTACATTATGCATTTATCTCATGCTACAGTAGAATGTTATTTCTCAGTACTACCCCATGAACACAGCACATGAATTTAAACCCTTCCTGTGGACAACAGAAACAATAGCCAGTCTGTTTACAGCAAACTAGCTCATTAAAACCCGAACTTGGCATCTGCAAGAACACAAGTACTGCTATGTTTTCCTTAAATACAAAAGGCTTGGAAAATATGGAGCATCAGGATTTGCCACAGCTTACTTATGAATTCTGACTTTGGCTTTTTTTTCTTGCTTGTATATGAATTCTAACTTTGTTTTTTTCTTTTTGCTTTTCCTTCAAAAAGAAACCACCAACAGATTTTTTAGGCCAAATTGCAAACAGCAAACTACTTCTGTATTAATAAATGCAGAGCTAAGAGTTAATACTAAGGATATATTTTGCTTTAAGTGACTATTGGGTCTAAATCTGTCAGATCTAGAACCATAACCTCTGAAAATGTCCAATTTCTATAGAGACTGAAAACTCAGTAGTTCCTGTTAGCATCAATGTGATTTCAGAAAATCATAAAACTCCTTCCCATTTCATTCCCCAGGGGAACAACTGTATGCTTATAACATCTTAAAAACACGCCATGGCAACAGCATCATCACATGACTTCTACAGCATTTTTGGAAACCTATTTCAGAAGCCTGTTTAGACAGCTTTTCCTAAACAAAAAGAAATAGTTACACCATGATAATTCACCAATGATGCATGCAAAGTGATTAAATTATGGTTGCAGTTCACAGAATAAGTACCATTACCATTTACAAAAGCTACATCGATGGACAACAACGACTGAGGCAAGCACCGAGCCAGGAATACTTTACTGTGTAGCATTTCACACTTCCATGGCTCATCCGCCTCTTGTATAAAGAGCAAATAACATTTTTCAAGCTTACTAAACCAGCATCTTTCCTAGAAAAATTCCTAAAATCCCAAAATCTGCAGATACACCTTTCTCAACCCAAATGTCAATACAACTAGAGAATAGAGCCAGTCTTTAAGAAACTGGACCTAAACCTAGATTATAAAATGCTCTTTAAAATTATAGCAAAGACATACATGAGAAGGAGAAGATTTAAAAAACAGTACTTGATCAGTATCATTCCACTTCCTGTGGCATAAACAGATTTTTCTACAGTTTAATTTCTCCAAAATTTATAAGTAAGTCACAATCTTCATTATAGCATCTGCATAATTCATTAATTTTCAAAAAATTGGTGCTTCAGCTACTTCAGAGGGTCAAAGAGATCCAAAGTCAAAAAGAGTAGGATGTTCATTACACTGTATTTTAGGAACCAGCAACCATGTAGATTCACTTCAAATGTTAAAGTAGGAAAATAGATCTGGATATAGAGTATGGTATCCTTAATGCCACATACTATCATTTTCTATTTAAAACAGACATCTACTGCTCACTTAAAATACTTACTTAGGATAACTGGCTGATTCCTTTGTAACACAAACCACTTCAAGTGTATTCACATGACAGAATTAAGTGTAATACAGTGAATCTGAACATGACCACTAAATAATGACCCAAAGAAAAATCTGCAGTTATGATTAAGGATGGCCAATCCTGACCTTCAAAATTATTATGAAATTACCTTTCTAAAATGATGAACTTATGTCAAAATGTAATACATCCTCTTTCCTAAAAAAACTTTTTGTATTTCGTAACACATTAGTAACAAAACCCATGTGTACCTCCACAATAATGACCCCTTGCAAATAACTTCATGTATTAGCTGACAACTTTAAGTCAATGTATTTTAGTAATTTTTTGCACTCTAATATATGTTTTCCAACACAACTCAGGTAATTGTGCTCAGTTGGTCTTGTTCACCCAGAATCACATGCTTATTTGTCACCAATTCTTAAGTGCATTAATAGCCATTTTGCAACTAACGAAGAAGTGAGGTATATTTGAACAGTACAAGTTATTTCTAACTATAATGGTAAAATGCATCTGTTTATGACAACTTATGAACTGAAGAATTTAAAAAAAAAAAGAAATCCTCACCTGAATTAAAGGTTGCATTACTTTTCTGAAAAGTAACTTCAATGCCAGTATCATCTGTTTTGATCAAATTGGTTTTGTCATCACTGTCATACAGCTTTTCTACATGCAACAAAGTGAGGTCCCTTTTTTTCCCTAGTTCTGCTTCTACTGTTACTTCACCATGGTTGGTGTTTACAGTCACTTCATTTGCAGAAACTAAGGAAAGAGACTGTGTCTTAGGCAGGGGAGTCCTTGTTTCAGTAAAGTCACTTTCTAAAAGCACGTTTGAATTTAATTTATAGTTTACATTCTTTACAGCTTCACTCTCTCTCACTGCTTCTGAAACCGTACTAGAGAGTTCCGATGTAACATCCTCATGCAAAACATCTTCGGCTTGCTCATCGTCCTCACCTGCCTCTGGGGAAGGACTCTCAGCAGTCTCCGTACTAATCTCCACGCAAAGGCCCTCATCTACACTCATGAGGTTCACTGCATTTTCATCTGTTTCTGTGATTTCACTGTCTGCTGTGGCCTGAGATGCTGCTGATTCTGTCCTCACCCCACTCTCATGTGTCTCGTTCTCTCTGCCAATAACAAGCAAAGAATTCCTGCTTTTTTCTGGTCCTGTAGTTGAAAGGATGCATTCAATCTGGTTAGCAGTATTAAAAGTTTCTTCACTTTTGTCTTTTACTGCTGTACTCTCAGCAGCAAGTTGACTTTCTTCTATGACTGTAAATGTGAAGAGACTATCACATTCTTCCATTGTGCTCAGAGTGATCACTGCCCCCTCCTCTTTATCTTCTATATTTGAAGCAGCGTGTTGATCTTCACTGTCAGTTGCAACTCTTAGCACAGGAGCTCCACATTCTCCCACAAAAATCACAGAACCTTTGCTTTTCCCATCTGCATTGAAAGTACTTAGTCCAAATTGTTCATCTACAGTTGCAGTGGTCTCCACCACCCTACATTCCTCTGATGCATTTGGAGAGAGAATGGCACCTTCATCTCCTGCTACAATGAGCTCACTTTCAGCTTGTGGTGCTGCACTGATCAGGACTATCTCACATTCTTCTGTCATGCTGGTAGTGATCATTGCAGCTTCGTATCTTCCTTCTGTTTCTGAAGCAGTGAGTTTGTTGTCATCTTGCACAGCTACACTAGACATCGGAGCTTCAAAACATTCTGCTGTACTTGTAGAGATCATTAGTGTTTCATTCTTTGACTCTGTGTCTGAGATACGTTCAATCACCTCTTCTGTGACTTCACCTGACATTAGGATTACTTGTTCTTCTACAACACTTGTGGAAATCATAGCACACTCATCCTTTTCTTCCTTCCCACTAGCAGTTGTGTGACTTCCATCATTACCATTATCATCTCCTCCTGTGCTGGATTCACTAGGCATGGGAACCTCATATACTTCCATATCTACAGAAACCATGGTGTTCTCATTTATTTCTTCTGTTTTCACAGAGGGGAGCTGACCATCATATTCAACAGCTGCACTTGACATAGGAGCCTCAAATTCCTCCACAATACTGGTGGAAATCATAGTGCACTCATCTTTCTCCTGCTTGCTGCTGGAAGTACTCATACACTCTTTAAACTCTGTAGCTGTGCTGGGCATAGGCACAGTGTCTTCAGTGTCTATTAAGATCATAGAGTTTTCCCCAGTTTCATTTACTCTTGCAACAGCAAGTGGACCTTCTTCAGCATCTGTGGCTGAATGTAAAGGGGCATCTTCCACTGTGCTGGTAGAGATGACATCACCTTTTACTTTTACTTCTCTGTCAGCTGGAGTAAGAGAAGTCTCATCTTTCGTTGGAACTGCACTACTTATAAAGGCATCAAGTTCTCTGCTGTCAAAGCAAGTCATGGAATTCTCATGTTTGTCTTCAGCACTAAACTGTGTCTTATCTTGCACTGCCATAGCACTAGTCATGGGACTCTCACATTCCTCAGCATCTGAGGGAAGCAAGGTACCTTCACGCTTTACTATCTGTGCAGCTAAGGGACCCTCATCTGCAGCACTTGCACTGGTCACACTGCTTTCAACAATGCCTTTATCATTTCTATAGTCTGTGACACAATTAGCTTCTTTCTCTGCACTTGTCATGCTGTCGACAGTAAGCTTATTTATATCTGTGCCAGCCACTCCTGACTCAGCTTCCATTTGTTCAGCAACTATGCAGATAATGGAACTTTCACCTTCTTCTGTACCTATACAAATTAGTGCACTTTCACCTTCCACTCCTGTACAAGTAGAAGCATGCTCATTTTCTTCATTTCCTCTTCCTGTACTGGTCACAATGTCCTCACCTTCTTCATCCTCTTCTTTTGAGCCTGTACTAGTCACAAAACCTTCGTCATCACACAGACCTCCACTGGCTGTAGTGATACTGGCTTCTTCCTTTGCCCTTGTACTGTCCATTAGACTTTCACATTTTTCAGCTTCTAAACAAACTACAAATCCCTCATTGCTGTCTTCTAGCCCTGTGCAGACTGCTGAAATTTCAGCATCATCTTCTGGGGATATGCCTGTGCTGGTCACTGCACTTTCACCATTTACAGTATCCTCAGATTTGTCACCACTAGTTCCAGCCGTGGCACTGTTGTTTGTGACCACTGCAATACATGCACCAGTTACAGTGTTTTCTCCTTGGGTATCTGTACCAGTCACAGAACAGATGATGAAGTTATGACCTCTTTCTTCTGTACCTGTGCAAGTCACAGTACCTTCACGTTCTTTTACTCGGCCAGCTGTCACATTGCCCCTAAATTCACCAGAATTATCACCACTGGTTGACCCTTCACCTGTTTCTGTTCCTGCACTAGTTACAGCTCCATCGCTCTCCATTTCACCCAAGCAGGACACAGAACTTTCAAATTTGCCTGTATCTACACAAGTTGAGGTCTTTTGCTTTTCTTCGCATCCTGCACTAGTCACAGCATCATCTTTTTCTTCTGTCCCAGCACTATTCACACGGTCTTCAATTTCTACTCCACTTCGGTTCACTGAATCCTTATGACCTTCTTCTGCATCAATCATGGTACAGTCACCATTTTCTTCTCCTTCTGTACTTGTTAGGAAGCTTTCGCTTTCTGCTAATCCTTCAGTGACAACACTGCCACCACCTTCTTCAGCTGCTGCAACAGTACAGTCACCAATATCTGCTCCTGTGACAAAACTGCAGCCCTCGCTACGTTTTACCCATATGCCTGTTGTGAAACCTTCATCAGCTTCTATGCTTGTGCAGTTTACTGTCACCTCACTTTCTTCTTCAGAGCAAGTGGTTGTAGCATCACTGTCCTTTCCAGAATGTGATGTACCCTCAGCTCTTTCTCCTCCTGTACTAGTTGCCATTCCAGTGCTCTCAATGATCTTTTCTGTGCTAGTTCCTATCACACTGGCTGGAGTTTTTTGTAGGCTGCTGTACAACAAACTAAGTTTACTACTTCCTGCACTGGTACCTACACCATTACTTTCATTTTTGTCTTCCATGCCAACCACATTAGTCCCTTCTTGCCCATTGGCTACAACAGAGCCTTTGAAGCTTTCCTCAGGAACTCCTTCAGGCGCTAAAACAGAGGAAGACTGGATCATATTATCAGTGTCGTGCACCTTGTTCTTTTCCACACTATCCATCATAGTGCTTCTTTCTCCCTTTGTAGAAGGATCTATATTCAAGCACTCTCTTCCTTTTCTTGGGGTAAGTTCTTTTGTTGTTGCACCTCCAAGATCTTCAGTTATGTCAGACATCAAGTTTTCCTCTTTTCTTTTTAACTCCCTATCTTGACAGCTTTCTGACTTTGCTGCTTCATTGTAATCTTCTTGCCTACTTAACCCAGCTGTACTGTCTTCCATTGCCTGTTCGTCAGGCTGGGACACCTCATTACCTTTCTCCATACTGTTTCCCATGATGGTGTTGTCACCATCATCCTTCATGACAGAACTCAGCACTGCACTATCTTGCTCCATGTATACAACCTGTGCTGTATCATTCTTCAAAAGGAAAGCATCTTCCAATAAGGAAGTCCCATCTGAATTGTGGCATTCTTTAGACATGGTACCTAAAGAATCTGTAAAATCTGAGATATCCATATCCATGGACTTTGCATCAGCAGCATCTTCTCTTGAAGAATTAATTGCTAAAGGAACATCATCTGAATTTGAATTTATCACAGTTTTTAAATTCTTTGGTCTTCTGCTATCTTTTGAAGCCTGATCCTTACTGGACACATTCTTTAAGGTTCTACCACTTGCTTCATACACAATACTAGTTTTATAAGCCCCTTGTTTACTGGGTCCTTGAGCTGTGGAAGCTTTTTTGGACAAAGGGTCTAAGGCACCAACTTGTTTATGAGAAGTATCTTCTTGTTCAACGTTTTTTTCAGCTGCAGGCAGAAACTGTGACTCACGGGCTTCAGGATCTGCCAAGCTGTGTTTTAACTCCTTATTTGAAATAGAACGAGATCCTTTTTGTTTTACTGCACACTTGACATCTGTGGCTTGGAGAGAGTTTTGAATGTTTTTTCCATCAGTGTTAGATGCTCCCTGTGCTTTTGTTTTTTTCAAATCAAGTTCCATCAGCTCTTCCTCACGACCAGCATGCAAGTCATCATTATTCATAGTTGCCTTTTGAGGGGCTGGAACCTGGCTGCTTTCAGTTGTGCTAGCTGATTGCTTTTCCTCCTTAAGTAAATCTTGGTTTGATATATTGCCTTTTCTATTTTCACAGGATACCTTCTTGCTTTGTTTTTTATCCACTGCCATTGTGACATTAGATAATCTTTCATGCCCACTATCCATTTCTTTAGTATCTTTATCTTCCAATTTGATGCTCTCTTCCTTCTTCTTTATTTCCTTGTTGCTGTGCTTTAAGTTTCTGCTTTTATGACCTTCAGCAGAGAGCCTTCTTTCTAGTTTGGAATGACTTAAATCTTTATCACCTCTGTATTTCTCTTTTACAGCCCCCTTTTCTCCAGAATGTAATTTAACTCTGTGACTAGAGTCTTTCTGTGATCCCTGAGTTGACTGTGGGCCACTTGCAAGCTGAAACTCAGCACCACTCTCCTCCAAATCTTTATCTTCATTCCTGAATTTGTGTTGTTTATCTGAATCATTGTCTTCCAGGCTCTTATCTTTGTCTAGTTTCTGTCCACTGTCTTGTTTTGGTAATTCCTGTAATTCTGTTTCAGATGCTTTGAACTGTTTACCATGACTCTTTGACTTGGACTTTAACAAAATCTTGTCTTCCGCAAGGCTCCTAGACCTTCGTCTATCTCTATGAACACCATCTTCAAGTTTTACGTTACTATCAGAGTTAGTTGATTCTATTTCATGTTTATCTTCTGAGTAGCTTTCGCTCCTTCTGTGTGATGCTGGTTGCTTTGAGGCACTTAGGGAATCCTTCTGTGGCTTAGAATCACTCAAGGACCTTTTGGTCTTGCATTCCGCTCTTGGTTTGTCTGTTGAGAGATGTCTGTCTTTTTTGTTTTCTTTCCGCAGCGATTCTTCAGCTTTTAAGGTTGATTCAGAAGGGTTTTTTCCATCCTTTCCAATTACCGATACCTTCCGTTCACTTCGGTGTTTACTTTTTCTTTCACATTTGTCCTCTGAGGAAACCTTTATTTGTTGATTATGTTTCTGGCCACCATCCTCTCCTTTCAAACTTCGCTCAAATGAATGAAGTTCAACATCTTCACCTGACTTGTGAATACTATCTCCTTTATATTTGTGCTTTAAAGAAATTTTATCTTCTAAAGCAGTTCTTTCCTTTTCGTTTTTATCTCTGTAAGACTTGGCTTCTTTTTTGGCAGAATTTCTCATATGTTGAATTTCTGTGTCAGTATCTTTTTTGGGGTGTTTGTCATTCTTAGATATGGATTTCTGCTTCTGTGGTTCTTCAGTATTAACTTCTGCTTTATCCAGTTGTTTTTTTGGATCCCTTGTTTCACTGTCCTGCTGAACTCCTTCAGCCTGAAGAGAAGTGGAGGTTTTTCTTTTATGTTCTTTTTCTGCTTTAGAATCACTTTTGCTTTCCTCAGCTGAATGTCCCCATTCAGAAAGTCTTTTAAGTTGTTTACAGGTTTCATTTTTTCCATGATTGTGCTTCAATTCTTTGGAAGAATTTTTTTCACAAGTCTACAAAAAGATTTTTAAAATATATATAAATACATATTATACAGTTTCTTCACTTATGTGCCTGAACAGAACTGGCAAGCACAAATTCTCGAAAAAAACCCAATATACTAGGGAATACATTTAACACTGTAATAAAAACTCATCTAAAATACAGTCAGGAAATGAAAATTGCCATTTTCATTTCAGCTATCTGCTATAGAGGAAAAATCTAAAGCAGAAGTTGTTATCCTTAAGCTGTCTGAACTTTACTGTTTTTTCTTCATAAGGTAATTTTTCTAAAATGACTTAAAAAGGTTTTTGAATAGACAATCACAAGCTCAAGTCCTCTGGTAAGCTACTTTAAACACCTATTATGCTGTCTGTTAAAACAAAACTGTAACAAAAAAACCGAAACTAAACAACACACCAAAACATGAAAGAGATACATCTAGACCTCTACTTGAGGTTTCACTCCCACCTTTTTAAATTTAAACCCTGTTATTCATAAAATTCTCACCACAACAATTTTCTTTCCTTTTGTGTTTGGCGCAGTCAGTTTAACTTTCCAGTGAGAAGTTAAAACAGATCAAACTCAAGTCTTTGCATACCCAGCATGCTTCACAGATTAGTGCTCAAACTGCATCTCAGGTTCTACTACAACATGCACCAGTACTGAATATACAGACCATATTTCAGTGGCTATTGGAATTCCGAAAACATTACTACAGTGATGTCAGACCACTACTACAACTGAAGGAACAGGCAGGGAAAAACTTATGAGTGAGAATGAATGCAATTATATGCAGTTTGGTGTAGGCATATGAAAGAGTACTATCAGAATTAAAAAGAAGATCATAAGACTTATACTTAAGAGACACCTACCTCATTTGTCTTTTGCATTTCTTTAGAATCTTCTTCAGATGGCTCATTTTTCTTTCTGCAGCTATCTTCAGCATGCCTGAAACAGGTATTTGGACAATTTAACAAAGAACAATCCGTACCAGCCTAACACCACTTTGTAAACTTTCTGCTTTCAAGGCTGAACGCGAGAGAGAAACGCCAACTAAAAATACAGAAACAGAACATGATCACCAAACTTCTGACTAACCAATTCACCCGGGCTTTTTTCCTCCTGTAAAATTATATATATCAGCTTCAAACATACCCTGAAAACAAATGCTTTTAAGCAGTATTAGTATGTTGTTTAGTACTGTTGTTGTCCCTGTAAAATGGGTAAGAGTTCTCCCTGCCCCATATTTACCTATATGTGGACAGTTCTGTACAAAGGTACGTATCTACATGAAACATCTACCTAAAGACAAAGCCAACTTGACTTGCCTAGTAGATGCACAAACATGTAAAAGCTCTCCATTTTCATGCCTTTATTACCATTCTGTGAAAAACCACATAAAGACTGCTACTGAAGTCTGAGCTGCAACATATTTAACCAGCTGTAATTTTTCTGCCTGAATTTCATGTTTATTAGTAACAGTATTATGCCAGTACTTTAAGAGAAAACTGTTTAAATGGATAAGGCTAAGTACAAAGTTGAAAAGAACCTTTCCAATCTGCAAAAATGAATACTCAACACATTAAGTCCTTCTGAGCAAACACATAAATACCTTGAATCTCTTTTTCTTTTTCTGCTCAGGGCCACTTTTTTTTCCAAAAACTTCTGTTCTTTAAGCACATCCTTAATGCTGGTACCAGTCATTTTTGACTCTAGAATTTTTGATGAAGGTTCTTCTAATTGCAAGCCACTTTTTCCTAAAATAATAAACAAATGGTGAAATACATACACTCATTATATTAGTGTTTCAGCTATAAACATGAGAGAAAGCAGTACAGAGAGCACTAGGGTGTAGCAGAGAATACCAGTTAGATAGGTATAATTAAGCTTAAGCAGTGTAATGGATATATGAAAAAAGTGAAGAAGAAATTCTGTATTAATACTTTGCACGATAATTTTTTCTGTTACATAGCTGTTGAGATGTTGGGTTATTAAGGAAAGGAAATGACTACAGACCTATATGACCATTATTCAAAGCTGAATGTTTTATTCTGTGGAGAGTAAGCAAGAGCAGGGTGGTGTGGGCTACTCACAGCTTTTCTTCTCATACCTTTAGAATTCTGATTTCCAGTTTTTAGGGATTTTGTCTTTTCTGCAGCCTTCTGTTTACGTTTTTCTTCAAGTCTCTCTCTGTTAATTCGTCTTCTAAGGAGTCTCTCTTCCTTTTCTTTGGCCTAGGGATATGAAACCAAGGGAAATGACTTATCATTAGGTCAAAGAGCATTCTTTGACTACAAATATAAGTATAAACCCCCTAGAAAACAGAACACTGTAGCTTAAGGCAAACTAAAACATATATACACCTTAGAAATCATATAAAAGTTAATGGAATCCTCTAATATTTTTGTGAAGTTAAATTAGCTGAGTTCCAGAATTTCCTTGCTGCTCAAGACTGCAGACCAAAGCTATGCAACCTCCGCAAAGAATCTACGTTTTATCTGTATATATATACACAATATATACATATTTATTACATGTATAACTATAAATATATGTATCTGGCCAAAAGAGAAAACCTAAAAGAACTGCTGCTCCCTTTTCCCTGTGCTGGCGCTTCTGCCACAGAGCAGAGGGCACATGCTTAAATCTCTGTTTCCATTCTCAGTGGCTGCAGACTCGCTACAAACTACTGATTTCATGGTCAACAAGAATACATTTGTAAAGACTTGGGGTAATGAAGTAGCCTGCAGTACTCAACACAAGCCTGATCTATTAAAAACCCCACTGAAGGCAGGCTGCAGGTAGATATGGGCTATCTTTTTCATCCAAATTGTCACTGTATTTTGGGGTGAGGGGAGGGAGATAGAAAACTCTGACATTGCTTTCACTGCCAGAAGCCTTCAAACTATAACCAGCAGAGCAAAGTGCTGTGCTGGAGAGCAGATCATGCCATACTGATGGAAACCTGAAGAAAGGGCAGCTGTAGTACAAGGGGAAAAAAAAACCTGAAGTGAGAAGAAACTGAAGACATACCTGGCACAAACCACCACCACACCAGAAGTGGAATTTCTGCTCTAAAAAGTTTTGGGGCCAGAACGTGAGCAGTAGCAAAACCCGCACTTACGATGGACTGACGGCGCTGTTCTACAGTTCGCTCATCATCGGAATCACTGAAGTATTTGGAGTACAGGAAAGGCTTGCGAACATAAGCATGCCGAACAGGCTTGGCTTTCCCATCACTCAGCTCGTTCGCATGGGGCTTCGTCTTACTTTGACTGTTCTTCTCCTCTTCATCTAAAGAAAGGTTGGTGAGTATAGAGATATATTGATAAATTAGGGCAGTGCTTTCAACTTTTGAAAACTTTTGAAAAGGCAAAGCTACTCAAAATCTATCAACAATTATTCACTCTAAACCCATAAACAGTTAAAAAAATGAAATCCTTTTAGCATCAAAGTTTCAAATGAAATCCTTTTAGCATCCTTTATCACTAGATTAAGGAAAAAAAACAAAAGTGCATTGATGTGTTTGTGTACATCATTCAGCTAAAAAATTGCATGACACAAGCCCACTAATAAATCAGGACACAACAACTGGGCTTACCCCTCTTGCCTGTATTCCCATTGCCCCTTTACATACAGTAGTTAGCTAAGCATGAGAAGCCAATATAATTTCTGCTATGTATTAAATTGTAGTTCTCCCCACACCAAAAGTATCAGTACCGTATTTGAGTACATAAAAACTAGTTGGCTTACTGAAATACATACACAAAACACACTGTTGGTTGCACACATCTAAGTATTAACCAAGTAATAATAAATAAATCTATTTCAGTTTAATCAGGATTACTAGAAATAGTGCAATATTGTACAAATTATTTTTATTCCTGAAACATACTCAAGGCTTACTTTCATTTTATAAATATTTAGTCATAAGTAAACACAATCTGTCATGTTTCAAAGTAAGACCAAAGCCAGAGAATACACAAGTGATTAAGTACTTCTAAATTATACTTTAAAAGCAGAAAACGTAAGCTGTGAGCATACTAGAGAGAACTCATTCAGGTACGAAGGCATTCTGCATTATAAAGTGGAAAGTTTTATTAACTGCAGAAATCAGAGTCTGAAGTCTGTACTAGACAGGGAGAACACAAAAAGGCAACACAGTCAGTGAAACGACTGTGAAAGTGTTTCTGAACTTTTAAAGCTAGATCTATTCCTGTTCTTTCCACTGTGGCCAAGTTCCTGGATCCTAAAGCTCTAAACCCAATCTGATCTACAAAGTCAGCTACAACCACTACCCCAGGATCACAAAGCACTCCAGTGTTATACCAAGTTCATGGCAGACAGGAGGGGAAGAAACCCCGCAGAACAGTGACATTCACCATTAAGTGCTCTTGTCACCTATGTAATACAATGTTTAGAATATATTATATGAATAAAAATATTCAAAAAGTAAATCCACTACTCATCTTTTGCAACTGCACAAATACTATCCAGTTCACATTCAAAGTCTCTCTCATAGGTAGGTACAATATTGCAAACCCTCAAATTTATGACATAGTACACTCAAGAAAAGCATTACATACTCCTTATTGCCAGTTAACAATGTAGTTATTTTACCACCTGATATGATCTCCCCCTCTTCAGTACTGTCAGAAATTACAGGCTCCTCTTCACTCTCCTCTTCAAAGGAAGAAAGGTCACTGGTATGGACAGAGCTGACCGTGATGTCACTGAGTACATCCATATCTGAATCTATTAACATATTTTCTTGCAAAGGAAAAAGTAAAAACAAAGAGCTGTAAGGCAGCACACTGAGTTTGTGAAACTTTTCCTACCAAAACATCAATTTTGTCACTGAAAACAAAACTATGTTAAGAATTAGAAATAAGAAAACAAAATTATAACACTAATGAAATAACCAGGCTAACTCTGATTTATTCAAAACAAAAATCACTCTGAGATAGAACTGTAAACTTTAAATGAAGACTGAAATTGTTGAGAGAACTTGCCAGATTAAGATGACCAATCACACACCATAGGAATCAAAGGTCATCTGACTCCTAATTCAGGTACCTCAGGTAATAGAGATGGATCAAGCCGTTGTCACTAGCAGAACCAGTTTGTCAGAACTAGCAGAAAACTTAAATTCCAAATATACTGATTCAACATATACATAAACTTAAAAAACTCACTCCTTATCCATATTTTGAGGAAGAGCATTGCCCACACCATACCTTCCTTAGTGCTTTCAGCTGTTTTATGTTTATTGCTATTTTTTTCTGGAACTAACTGTTTCACTGGTTCTGACTCTTTTGCTTGCTTTTCTTCTTTTGACTTTGTAGTATCATCGCTTTTCTTTGAATGGTCAAACTTCTTGTCAAGCTTTTCCTTCTTTTCTTTTCTTCTTTCACTTTTTTCACTGCTCTCTGGTTTCTTGTCAGATTTATCCAATAATTTACTCTTTACATCTTCACTTTCCTGTTGAATATCTTTACTTGTAAAAGTCAAAATATTAGTATCCTTTGCTGAATTTTTTATTTCTTCACTTTGGCAGGGAAGCTCATTTAAATCTTCACACTTTGCAAGTGTTTCAGCCCCTTCTCCAGAAAGGTCACAAATTGCTTTCTCTCTGTCTGGCAAGTCCTCTGCATTTCTCTCTTTATCAGTGCTACCATCCACACTCTGCTGAGATGAGAGTTTTTTCGCAACTTTGTCATTGTTCTTGGGATTTGAGGTCTCTGTTGAAGCCCTGGCAGCACTTGCTTCTTGGTTAAGAGAAGTTATTGTTTCCAAAATGGACATTGCATCACTAGCGACATTAGCACTTGGAGTTGTAGCAGAGACACCTTGAATAATAAGAAAGAACAGAGTTTTACTTCACCCTAGTTTCTGTAATTTTGTTCAGATAGAAGGTTAAACATGTAAAAAGAAACAGAATAAGCACTGTCTACAAAATACATATAATTAACTAAAATATTTGACTAATTTTGCCTTGAGAGATTTTGGCTAAAAAAAGAACCGAACAAAAATCTCCAAGACGTTGCGTTCCTGCAGCAATCACTGTGCGATTACAAGAGATTTGTTTTGCTCTGTAACACACCACTGCTCCTGAGGTCTGCCTAGACAAAGTGGGGATTGCCAATGGGAAGGGCATCTGAACACAGCCCCTTGTTCAACTTTACCAACATGCTAAGTAGGATGACGACTCTGGATAAAGTAAGTATATAATATATATATATTTTATATATATACACACACACACACAAATACTGCAAGAGAAGGTCAGTAGCTCACACCTCTAATATCTCCATAAAAGTCATGGAAAATCGACTCAGCATATTGACTATGTAACAACAAGACTATCAGAAATACCTTAATCACTTTTCTATCATTTTAAAACCAGCTCTGAAGATGGACTTCTAAGCATTAACTGGACTAGCATTAAGAACTGCAGCTGGCTTGTTAACCCATTTTAAAGAAAGTGGGCCTCACAGGAAAAAGGCTTGGATTTAAATAAAGGTTACAAATAGATGGATAGCTGTGAAGTCTCTTAGAACAGGAAAGAATGGACAATTACCTGCAGGAGTGTTTAGAAGTTGATACAGGTAATATTAGGCCCTAAATAATATTACCCTAAATTTTATGGTACACAGCAACTGCACAGGTAACTGTCTCTTAAGTAATATTTTTTTTGTCTCTAATGATGGACAAAAAAGTTGCATCACTCTTCTCTTAACAGCTATGTCTTATCTGATCCTATAATACTGAGACCAACTTTTCTCCCCAAAATAATCTGTTCCCTCATAATCTAGAGCAGAAGTGAAGGACTGACATGGTCATAACAGTGTGACATGTCTTTTGCTTTCTACCTTTATACATAGTGTAAGAGACAAGTGCTTTGGCATGTTGCCTGGAGCTCAGCTTGCTAATACTGATAGTAACAATGTTATGGTAGCAGAAAACCTAGTCAATGATTCTTCTCTCTCAAATCCCATTCTTTTGTTAATAGACTGCTCAGAGAAATATTAGGATACCTTGTACTGTAACAGAAGCATCTGCTTTCTCCTCATTTGGAGATGTACTGGGGCCTGCCTCCTCTTTGTGATTCAATGTGGCTAAAAATTCATGGACAGCTTTTTCCACCTGAGGTCTGAATGTGTGGTTGATCTTTGGGTCCACAACCTGAGAAATAATTCTGTCAATTCCCGATTCCAACATTCCAGACCTGGAACAAAGTTACATAAATTAGTATGAAAAATTAGTTTTTAAAAACATACTAATGAAATAAGATTATTTAGATGTGCTCCAATGAAGCACCTATGTTTTCTGAGCACTCCCACAGCCATGCATTTATCCGTGTGAAAATGCTTTACCCGTAAGAAAAAATGTGCTACAGAAACATAACAAGCCAAGCATATGGAATTAATACAACAAGCAGCCTGTTGTTACATCATTAGTGGTTACACTTACAAGTGTTATCTAACTCCAAAAACTGTATTTTGGTAAAAATTCAGAAGAAACCTTGTATTATTAATTACCATAGCAAAAAAGTGATGAATTATAGACAGCATGAGGCATAAATAACTACTAAATCACTCATCACTATCCTAAGTTACTTTCCGCCCAGTGTAAGGTGGCAAGTTCTGCAGCTTCATAGAACACACTTAATCTTCAGTAAAATGAAATAGAAAACCCACAGCTATAAAGCTTATCTCTAGACCCCTGTAGTCTTTTGTGAGACATATGCTACCTCTTGTCCTCACTGCTCCTTTAAAAAGAAAGAACAATTGCTCCCCTCCCTACAAACCACACAGTCCTTAGTACAAGTTATCAATGGTACCACTACAGCACAACTGATTAAGTTTGTTCCCAAATCCATGGTTTGACCCAATTTAATGGCCAAACTCATGGTAGTTTGAAGAAATTCCTAATGTTTCTTATGAGTCTAAGATTTGGGAAGGATTGGAGGAACCTTCATGAAATAATGTAATATCAGGTTAAAGCATCTGACATAATTTTAACATAACAGCAGTTCTCAAAACCTCTTCTCTGTCCAGCTAGATTTAAACCCATTTTTCTATTTTGTGACTTTAACTTTATACTCTGCAGAGTTTAGTATGTGAAATGGTCCTCCTTAGCTCTAAAAATGATAATTACAATTTTATTAATACCTCCCTTAAAAGAAAAAGTAATGGTAGCTTTTAGCTAGGGCGTTACATGTCAAGTCAAAATCAAGATTTCTACCCCTGCATAAGCTTGGATCAGATCAAAAAACTAAAGGCAGTCTGACTAATACTGATGGCGAGTTACTGCCTCAAGTGATATTACATTTTAAACACTGAGACGGGAAAAAGAACAAACTTCTTCATAGGTTTCTCTGAAGAAAGCAACCCACTTTACATTGACCCAGACCCTTTGTCACCTGTCACAGTACACAAGCATGTTCAGAGAAACCCCAGAGCTATCACTTACTTGAGAACCTGCTGTCTAATGTTATTTCTCAGCTGGTTCTTGTTGAGATGAGGACTCCATGTATGAGTTGCCAAATGGTTGGAAACAAAGTTGTCAACGCGCTGTCTCAAATTCTGGTAGGCAGGCTAGAAAGCAACAGCAGAGAGGTTGGACTGGAAGGATCATGTAAGAGGTTGGTAATCCTCCCGGAGACCAGGCTGGTACAGCTGGGAGCCCCGTCGGACCCCGCGGTGCTCTGCAGGTGCCGCCGCTGCCCTGTGGCCATGGCAGCGCGTTAAACCCGCCAGACCCTGCGCGAACCAGGTGTGTATGACCGTGCGTGCACGGCCGGCCAGCCCGCGCTCCCCGCCAAACACGGGGCTCCGGCTTCGCCCCCGCAGCCGCGAGCGGAGCCGGAGCTCCGCGCGGGCCCAGCGGCCGCTCCGCACCGCCGA
>VZSE01027395.1:700677-922715 GCA_013398275.1 Promerops cafer
CTTTTTTCTCTTTCTCCCCCCACGCCCTATGTTTTTAAATTCCAGTTTAACTGCAGCTAGAATTTGCTTCTCACAATTACATTTTGTTGAGATACTGCTCTGTGTACTTGTGATGCTATTTAAGATGGCTATTTGCACTAGCATATGAGCAAGCTAGAAAAATGCAAATAGTGTATTAAATGAACAGTGATTTTTGTAATTTAAAAATATTAATTTTATGCATTTTTGGGTTCTTTTTGCTCCTGGGTAGACAAAGGAAACTTAAGTTATGGATAGCAAAATTATTCCCTATATTCATCTAGTCTTTCTATTCTTCATATGAGCTCCCCAAAGACACATTTTATAAACAGAAGCATCCAAATTAAAATTGCTAGGGAGTCGTGATCTCTTTAAAGTCCCAAAGCACAATTTTACTTTTAGCCTTCATATTGTGATAGTGTAAAAGAGCAAAGTTTCTTTTCAAGGTTTAAACATAATGAGGTGAAAATTTTCGTTAAGTATTTGCTATTTGGCTGCATGCTGCTCTTATCTCCGCTAACATGCACCTGATTTCCTTTTCTATCTTGCCTTTGTTCATTTGTAAATCTCCAGCGGTCTTTCATGTTTTTTAAAGGACTGCAAAACTCATTAAAACTTTCAAATTGTTTATTTCCTTGTGCTTTCTTATTTAACCCTCTTTTCACAGTTCCTGCAGTTTGACATAAAGTAACAAACTTTAAACAGTTCAGGCATACTACTGTCTCTACCAAAAATATTTGCAGGTCTATTTATTGCCAGAATTTGTTTCTTCTGCTGATGTACAGGCTTAGTTCTGTTGATTTATTTTTTTCATTCTAGTGTCTTTATTTCCCAAACAAGGACCATATAATTCTATTTCTTCCAGTCCATAACAATGGTCTCCACATTTTTTTGCAGGATGACAGTTCTCTTAGGTTTTTCTCCTTGTGTCTTCTCAAGATGCTGTGTCAAAGTCTTCCATTGAGGACACCTGTGGAACTCAATAGCTGCATATATTTGAACCTCGTCTTTAGTGAAAGAAGCTCTCCAACATTTATACAAAGGAGCACATTCCCTCCAATACCCAGAAAACTTAAATTTGTTGTTGAGGAAAGTGTTCCCACATTCTCTGTAAGAAGAGACAGGCAGCAATCCACTGAGCTCATTCAACTTTTCCTCAGCCCTAAATTTACCTTTCCAACAAATCCCTTTGTTTGTGTGTTGGTGTGTGACTTACACATTTTGGCAAGAGTCTGAAGCGGGCAGAATTCTTATGCCCTCGTCACCAGCACATATAATAGCCAGTTTGGGATTTGTGTGCCACTTGCTGCAAAATGGCAACTCTGAGACAAACATCAGCAGCTTCTTTAGTGGGTGATAGATTTGTTGGAAGGAGGGCAGGAGGGTGGAAGAGAGTAGTTGAGTGAATGGCCAATACATACCTGTTCAAAATAATGTACTTACAAAATAAGCAACTTGCTTAGAAGTTATGAATACAAATTAGTAGTGAGAGACCAGCAGGTTCAGTCTATGTGTTTGTGCCTGCAGCACAGGAAAGCTCTTTTCACTTTGAGCATTATTGCAGCAACATTTTTTTCACAATAATAAATTATTTTCTGACAATTTGGGAACTCCTGGTTTTGCTTAACATACAGTTTTGAATAGAATAGACTAGACTAGAATAGGATGCTACAGTTGGAAGGAACCAACAAAAAACCTGTTCTTCAACTGTCTTACCATTCAGGGCTGAACAAAAGTTTCTTAACATGTTGTTTAGAGCACTGTCCAAAGGCCATTTAAACCCTGACAGGCTCCTGGCATTGACCACCACTCTGGGAAGCCTGTTCCAGTGTTCGGTCACCCTCTTGGTAAAGAAATGCTGGCTAATGTCCAGTCTGAACCTCCCCTGGCCCACCTTTGAGCCATTCCCACATGTCCTGTCACTGGATACCAGGGAGAAGAGATCAGCATCTCCCTCTGCATCTCCTTTCCTCAGGAAGCTGCAGAGAGCAATGAGGTTGCCCCTCAGCCTCCTTTTCTCCAAACTAGACAAGCCCTGAGTTCTCAGCCACTCCTCCCAGGACATTCCTTCCAGCCCTTTCACCAGCTTTGTTACCCTCCTCTGGATGCATTCAGAGACCTGAACACTCTTGAACTGAGGGGCCCAGCACAGCCCGGTGAGGCCACCCCAGCGCTGAGCACAGCAGGACAGTCGCCTGTTCTGTCCGGCTGGTTGTGCTCTGTTTGATGCACCCCAGGGAGGGGTTTGCCCTCGGGGCTGCCAGGGCCACTGCTGGCTCCCAATGAGATGCTGTTGGCCAGCACCTCCAGACCCTTCCTGCAGGGCAGCTCTCCAGCTGCTCCTGACTTTTGGGAGAAAGGGAGGGATCCTTAGGACAGCTGGAAGCTCAGCATGGTTCCTGCACTGTGGTTTAATGCAGAGGCTGGGTGCTGATGACATGGTGCTAGTCCACACAAGGTCTTCTGGGGCAATACGATAGTAATCTCTCTCCGGATGTGCTTTGACTTTCTTTGTGTGGTTTGCATCAGTTCTCAGAGCCAAATGAGGCCAGGTCCAGTGTCCAGTGGCCTCTTGCAATTGCCCCTGAGCACATCAGGCTGCGTTTTCAGGTTGGAAAAATGTGACATTTTGCTTTCAATTCAACCCTGAATGAAAAAATGCAAAATCGGCAGGGGGAGGGGGGAGGGAGGGAAAAGGGAAAACAAAAAAGAAAAGAGAATACCAAAATTTATATTTTAGGCTTTATATTTTTATATGTTTACAGTAGTGTGTACAATGCATGTCTTGTTCTAATAGACTGTTTTGTTTCAGAAAGAAAACAAAGCAAGTATTTCCTTGAGTATTTGTTTGCTCTCTTGACAATATGGAAAGGAATGAGGCGCTGCTGTGATGTAGCTTGATTTCCTCCGGATTATCCATCAGTGATTAGTTTTGGTATTTAAGAGCTCTGGTTTGAAACGTGCCTCTGTGGTTGAGGCATTTATAAGGTCCCCATAGATAATTTCGACCGAGCCTGGATGTCTCTGCGAGTCCCCGGCGCTGCCCTGGGTTCGGCCAGGAGGTGGCAATCTCTACTTTCTGTGCGAACTTTCGGAAAGCTGGGCCCCCACAGCACCAACTCTGTGTTCAAAGCGCTGCCTCTGCTCTGCGTCGCGTGTTCTGACTGGCAGCGGGGCGAGATCTCATTCCAAATCTCTCTTAACATCTGAACGCTTACTTAGTCATCAAAGTATTTCTAAAAGCAGAACTTAGAAGGCCTGTTGCTTTATAAGTCATAGTTGTTCCTTTCCCTTTCCCAGCTCTCAGTTACAGACAGAAACTCCACAATTGAAAACTCAGCCGTATAAATCGAGTTGTGTGTATCATATCTTTTACTGTGAACCACAGACATTAATTAATATGCCAGTACTCAGACCTCATAAACTTCATGTTCAAACATCGAGACTTAATGTTACTTATTAATATTTTAAATTAATCTTGTAAACAGGTAATGGAATGAGAAAAAAAGAAGCAGTTATTTTCCATGCCTGTTGTTAAGTGTTTGCCTCAGTTATTACGTCCAAGCAATGTAATGTCCTTTCCCTGAGGAACAACTGGCCAGTAACTGTACCCAAGGTCAGCAAGTCCGTGAGCTCTCTGCTGAGTAAGTGCAGTGCTGCAAAGCAGCTCTAAGGTTCTTTCAGTACTGACGTTCCCTCTCCCTGCCCCCTTCTGAGACCTCTTTTGCATACCAAAATGTTACAGCAGTAGTAGTTTAATATGAAAATGAATGAATACTGATTTTTTTTGCCTTAGCTTTGTTGAATATTTGAATTTCTCTTTGAAATTGGGAAAGACGTGTAAGTCTTTTCACAACAGGTATTTTGATCTTAGCCTTTCTGTCTGAGATACATAAGCAAGCTAAAATACCGTGATTGCTTGCCTATTGGCAGTGTCAAGAAAAAATAGGTTTTTCATTGTTTAACTGCCATTTGCTCTGGACTATTAATACCTAGAATTTCCTATTTAAATACAGTCTGTATTCTGGCAGCTTGAGGAAATTTGATGAGGATTATTGGGAAATTAAGTTGCAGTTAAATAATTATGCTGAGGGCATGCAGTCAACCTGAACAAACGAACCTGCACAGATTTGTTCTGTCTGGTGGTCAAAAGTAGAGTATGAAACATTATTTTTGTTCAGTTAAAGACGTATGGTGAGAGCTTTATGCAGTTTGTAGTTACAGCAGCAGATAAGGAAAAAGTGCAGGTCATTACATTTTCTAGTGTAACTTCTCAGAGAGTTGCTTTTTTTAAGAGCCTCACCTGCTTTGATTATGACATGCCTTGTTACTCCACCTACACTTGGCTGTATCTCTGTGCTGCTTGTGATGATGAATGAGCATCTGCTGGCAGCCTGGGAAGCTCTGCTGGCTTTCACCACAGGCAGGCAGCTGGAGGTTTCATGCAGAAGCAGGGTCACCCATGTTTAGAGAGAAATAAGAGCATCCTGTTAGCCCTTGGCAGCCTGCAAATGCACTGGGTATTGTGTTGTCCTTGAGTTCTCATAGCTGTGCTGGGAGCTGCCTTGCAATTTCAGTATTGTTCCTTAGGTAGTTGTTTCAGGTGCTTGGATGCCATGGTGACAACTGCTGTCAAGACAGATAAGTAGGAAGGGTTGCTGACTTAAAACCAGAGGGATATTCAGCCCTGGCATAACTGCTGTTCTGAGGCAGCACTTGAACAACAGATGTTTTAAATACACATTTTGACTAGAGAGGTTCTACAGTCTCTGTCCTCAGAGGTTTTCAAGACCCAAGTAGCTAAATCCCTTAGCAACCTTGTCTGATCTCACAGCTGACCCAGCTTTGATAAGGAGGTTGGTCTGGAGCCTGCTGGACGTCCCTTCCAGCCTGAGTTGTTGTGGTCACGCACATGGACCTCTGCAATGCCTCAGGCCTTGAACCTGGCCAAGCCCTGCTGTGAGTCCTGGCCCTAAGATGTCTGCAAGTGCTAGTCATTTCCAAGTTGTGCTTCAGACAGCATTTAATCTTCAGTCACTCTGTGAGCTGTTATCCTTCCTGTATTACTGTTGGGAAAACTGTGAAATAGGTGACCCTGGCTGAAGCCCCGGGGAGACCTCCATGAGGGCTGAGACTGGGATTTGGTAATGCAGCTGAAGAAAGAACCATTTTCCACTCCAAATTAATTTCTTGTTTTGTGCTAGGCTGAAATCTGGACATTTCAAAGACAAGATAGAGAAAGGCCTTTTTTTCTTCTTTTATTCAGATCCAAGAATAACCAATAACTGAGAGGTGCACTGACAGGACATGTAATAGACAAGGTTACCATCTCTCGGCCAATGAGAAACACCATGGATTTTTTGACCTATAGATACTCTGGATTTGTCTAGTCTTTCTAGTGGTTACCAGAAGCTTTTACAGCTTCTGCAAACTTACTTGGCTTTCTGCATCCTCCCCCCTTAAAAAAATAATCTATCTATCTATCTATCTATCTATCTATCTATCTATCTATCTATCTATCTATATCTATCTAGTCCTATTACATTTTTCCCTTGCTGCTAATCTGGCTTTTTATCAGAACATACCTTTTGTTCAATTCCATAACTTCATGTAGCTGGGAAACACCAGCTCCTAATTGTGAGCTGAAAGCATTAGACACCGCAGTCGCTTTTGCAAATGACATTGTTTGAACTGAGTGGCTGATGCAGGTGGAAATCACAGTTCACTTAACTAGGAACTCTGGTTATCAGTGAATAAAATCCGGACTCCACAGAGTCTAGCAGAATTTACATTCTGTTGAGTTAACAAACATTAAACTCAAGTCTTGTTCTATTTCTAGTTGCTTACAGACATTTAGTGCTGTAATCATTTCCTCTGAGAGTAAAAGACAAAACATCTCTTTTCTTATTGGAGTTATCTGCCTGTAATGCAAAGCAGAACTATCCCAAAACAACTGCCTTTGACTTTTATGTTTTATTTTTTTCTTCTTAATTTTGTATTTTCCTTTTAAATGTCATCCTTGGTACAAGAAATTGTCTTCAAAAAATTTAATAATCATCATCCTCATCATCATCATCATCATCATCATCATCATTATCATCACCCTGTCATTGTCTTTTTTTCCCAGCAATTTGTTCAGGCACATATTCTGTCTAAGCAGTAGATTGAATTCAAAATCTAAGTCACAGCAGTGTTTCACTTTTGAGACAGTCAGGCTCCACAAAGATGTTTCAGAGTGTTGTGAGCTCCAACTAAACGTGCAATAGGTTTTTCTCTGGTATTAGGACCTAAGAAAGACAAGTGAGGTATAATAAAAGAGACTCACAAAGAATAGATTGTGCTGGATTTCTCTCATGTCACCCCTTGATAAAAGCAAACTTTTGGTATGGTCTTGAAGTGAAAGCTGCTGGAGTAGAGGCTACCTGAAGGAACTGGAAGGCAGAGACCATGGCAACAGTCATCAGTGCTGGAGAAAGAAGTACCAGAGAAAGAATAAAATATTGTTAATGGGGCCATTCCTATTTCTTCCCTTCATTAATACTTTCTTTGAAACATAGGGAACTATGCTGGTTGGCTGGAGTTGGGCAACACTGTTCATACAGGAAAAGGCTGGAATACTGGATGGAAATGAGGACTGGAGTAAAAGGAGATGACATTCATTAGTTCAAAATGAAACATTATTCAATTCTACTGTACCTGAAGCAGTTATCATGAGGAAATGCCTGAAGGAGAGAAAGATCTAGGCATACTACCTGAATGGATCATGAATCCAGTTTTCTAATATGATTAATCTGTAAAAAACCCCAAGTGTTTTGTATTAAAAGTAGTGCTTCCAGGTTAGACAGGGAATCCTGCAGAAGAATTAAATCCTGAAAAGGAGTATGATTGTTCTGTATAGCTACATGGTCATATTAGTTCTGTGACTGGTTCAAAACACTGCTGTAGCTTCCCTTTAGAAGTAATTCCATTGAGAACTCAAGCCCCATGTTTTTGCAGAAAGCTTAATGGAGCCAGTTGCCTGTGAAAAGGAGACAGCTTTGCTCCATGACTTACTAACTATTCTTTTTTTAGAGCATATCCAGGAAACTTTGCAAGTGAGCCTTGCAGAGTTTCATGGAAAAATCTGTCCCACTGGAGAAGAGCAGCTTGGCTAAGCATGAGGTTCATTAACTTTTGGGTGACCTTTTCACAGTAGATACATGGCTGTTGCAGAAGCAGGTAATGAAATGCTGATAATTTTGCAGAAAACATTCCATAAATGTGGCTAGAGGCAGCAATATGAAATCTGAAGAAATAGGTTTCCTGCTTCTAACTTGGAGGTAAAAATGAAGCTGAATTCAAAGACAAATCAAATTGTGCAAGATTATTAATGTGATTTAAAGGGAACCAGTGTTGTTGGAGGTTTTGTTTTGTTCTTAGCATGGAGACATGGTATTTTCATTAAATGGATGAATAATAAATGGATTAACCTGTCAGGGAGGAAAATGGCATACTATGCTTAAATTCTGCAGCTATTTTGGGGAAGTTGACAAATGTGTGAGTGGAGATTAGGCTGCTTTTCTTTTCTCTTTCTTTTCTCTCCAGAAAATGCATGTAGCTGCAAGTAGAAAAGACAAGGCAGGTGCCTGCAGAAGGGTAGGTTAACTGTGGATGGTGGATGTATATATTTTCTTTTAGTGGGAGCACTTGCTTTTAAATAGGAGGTCGTGGTCCCTGGACCACGGGAACAGAGCATTCCGTGCTATGGCACATCTGATTATGTCCCCCTTGGGAAAATGTGCTCAGGTTTCATCTTTTAGGGCTTACCAGTTGTATGTGTCTATCAGTGCACCCCAAGGATTAGTTTTGTCCAAAGCTTAAAAATCCAAAGGAATGTCTCTTAGTTTGTGTGATCAGAAAATGAGCAGAAATGAAGCAGAAATCATTAAAATACACCAAATCTGCTGCAAACTGTATTTTTTAAATGAGAGGTAAATTACAAGTTGAAGAAGTGTGACCTTCAGCCCACTTTTTTTTTGTGGTGGGACTGGGAGAGGGCTGAGAAATTCTGGTCTGACTCATGAACATTTTTGTATACAGCTTCTCAGGAGTTCAAGTAAAGAAATACCTTTGTCATCTTCTGGTCCTACAGCAAGAAGTTTTGAAGAGCTATCCTCCATCAGTGAAATTCCATTAAAGGCATCACAAGTACATGTGAAGACTTAGAGGGTTTTGGGTTTTAGAGTTCAGAGGCCTGCTCTGACATTTGGTGAAGAGATTCACAGGTCCTTGGGGAATGGATCTTCCTCTCTAAATTCCACAGAATTATCATAATGAAAGCTTAGTATTTCCACTGCTGTAGAATGAAATACCTACAGCCTGATTATAATCAAATTGCTGTAATCAAAATATTGATATTTCTGCATTTTAGTCTATTATATATAGCTGATATCTCAGTTCTAAAATATAGACAGTAGTCAGATGAGGGACTGAGCCCACCCTGACCTCTGGAGAGAATTGGGTTGAAGCTCTGTGGATCAGTCTCCCCAGCAGATGTTTTCAAGCATGAAAACAATGCTTTTAAGATGGGAAGGAGAGGAAAGGGGATTATGGAAATCCCAGTTAGCTATCCTAGCTTTCACATTAGTTATTTATTTTACTTTTCTAGAGTGTTTCTGAGGAGAAAATGGCTAAGAAGCATTGTAGGTGTCATCTTTTGTGACCAGAGCATTATCTGTAACTTGAATTAATTTAAGAATGAGTAATATAGTGATAATTGGCCATTTATAACATTTTATCTGGCTTGCTACTCTCCTAGGAACATTTTGGGTTGAATTGGTTGGAAAGAGTTAGTAGCCTTAGAGGGGGGACCTTGAAGCTTCCACTATCTCTTTCACAAACATTTTTCTTGTTATATTGAAGACTTATAAATTTTATAACCTCCTAATTCAGAGTTCTAAACTGCCATCTCAGAATATTGGAAACAAACTGAACTATATCCAGTGCCTGTGTAAATGTTCTCAGCCACAATTTAGGTTATTTGAATTTTCTTTGTGAAGTACAGCACGGACAAGTCTATATAGATGAATTCAACAGACCTGAGCCTCTGCCCTCTCAGGTGGGCCATATGGCAATGTTAGTAGCTTGGCCATTGGTTGCAGTGCTTTGAGCTTTTTCAGGATGCTCTGAAGGTCAGAGATAGTTCATAATCACACAGTTCACAGCTTTCTGAGTCAATTTTGGGGACTGGAAGGTAAACATGGGCCAAGCCTTTACTTTGGGCTGTGTTTGTACTGTGTGTTGAACTTCAGTTTGGGCTCTAGACATTGGTCTAGCACCAGCATTGAAGCACTGGTATTACATCCTCAGCTGGAAGGGAACAGGTACCTACCTGCAGATGTAGCTTTCAATTTGGTAGAAAGCAAGCTCTGTACTGATTATTGGTGCATATTTGTAGGTCTGAAATTTGTTGTTTGCATTTTGTTTCTTTTTCCTTCTTTGTGGCAAAAAACAATTATAGCCAAGGAGAGTATTTAATGAAACTAAGCTGAAATCTTACAGTATTTAGTTATTTGCCACATTAGATCTCAGGGCAAGGATATTGTCTCTAGTGCAATGATAGGTATATGTTCAACTTTTTCTTATCACCTTGATTGTTTTATAAAATAATTCCTAGTTACTACCAGAATGAAATTCTTTGGAATACTCATTGTTAAACACCTTCCTTAAAAGTTAGGAAAAAGGTGCATAGGAGATGTTAATATGATGAGTGCTATAAGCATATTTTATAAGTGCTTTGTGATGACATATCAAATGTCATTTGTGCATGGTGGCAGATACTTCTTTATTTTTAGGATATACCTGGATTTGATCATAGACCCCTTAATGTTCCAGAGCAGGGAAATTGAATTGAACTGGAACTATAGATGAGTGAATAGAGAATAGAAACTCATCTAATACTGTGATGTCCTAATAGACAGGAGTTGGAGAAGACAAAAGAAAGCTGTAGGTGACTGTAAAAAATACAAATCCTATTTAGAAAAGGATTGTGGAGCTGTGCCATGTGTAAAGGGGTACATGTGTGTTTTACAGTATTTGATTTATAGCAAAGAATGGAGGAAATTTTCCCTTTACCATCCATTACTCATTTTAGGAACTGAGAGAATGAAGTTCATTTTCCTTTTGGAAGTTGCTTCTTCACAGCTGAAAATCCACTCTATTGCTCTCTCTTTGTTTCTGTTGCCCTCTGATTCTTGTGCTCCAGATTGCAGTCTAGTTGCCTGGCTGAAACCAGAATTAGTCTTCTAACCACAAATAATGTCAGAGAGAATGAGGTTTCACAGTGTAGTAAACTTACACAGGCAGTGCCAGATGGCTTTTACAGTCCAGTTTGGCCCATGAGCGTTTGCTCGTGTGAGCGCATGTGTGTATTTAAAAAAACAAAAACAAAATCTAGTAGCTGCTGGTAACTGGACCATCTGGTAGCTGTTCCATCCAGTATAATGTAATTTACTTTTTTGCTTTTCAGGCAGGTCTGTTTTTAAATGGCTTATTTTAATCACCAGAAAGCACATATGTGCCAGTCAGTCGTCTAGTAGTTCCCAGCACTCTTCCCTCTATGCAGCTTCCTTCTGTCAGCTGGGGTTTTCCCCAAGATGCCACTCACACTGATATCAACTTTGTCTTTTCCCCTAGGCATCTTCCAGCTTTGCATATGCAGTGCATTTTTTTTTTTCCAGCAGAAAGCAGTTTCTGTCTCTATCATTTCCTCTTTGTAAGGACGAAGTCTGTTCTTCCTAAATATTCTTATCTTGTTCAGTCTTACCATTGTTCACTCTCATTCTCTCTTAGGATGAGATCTGATCTCACCTGACCCCAATGAATGCTTAAAAAATTTAAACTATGAAACCCAAGTTTCTTATGTCCTTTCCCCTGTGTAGCTGAACTGGTTACAGAGCTGTGCAAGCCCCCAAAGCAGGTGCAAGGAAAATCATGCTTAACTGCTTTATCAGTGGGGAAACATGTTTCAGTAAGTAGATCAGGAGGAAGGTGTAAATGGCCATTGGCTACATAGCTTGTTCTGGGTCACCCTGGAGCAAGCTGAGCACCTTCAGAAGGTGCTATTATTTAACTATTTATGCCCTTAATGGATTGAATGGGATCCAGGGTCAGGAAAACAACTGCTAAACTCACGTGCTTTCCTACTTGAACTGTTTTCTCTAGCTTCTTCACATTTCTTATGTGCATTTAATGTCCGTGAGATAGTGTTATTACACACTTCGTTGTAGTGGAAAAAGCTTCCAAAATGGGGATTCTGCTATTAATACTTATGTTAGCTTTTCCCAAATATATGCAGTGAAAAGGACTGAAATTAGCTATTTGCTGTATGTGTGCAGATGCCTTAGCCCTTTCCAATCTTTTAAAAGCGCGATGTAAAAAAACCACGGCTATAGGAAATTTTGTTCATGTGGCACAGGGTAATCTATGTTATCTTTCCTTTTCTGTCTCACTGTAATTTGTGTTAGTGAAGTACAGTGAAGGGCTTTTAAAGAGGGCTGTACCTTTGGTGCACTCTCACCCTGCAGCATCCCCGCAGTCCCGGTGCAGGGCTGTGTGATGCAGAGCTTGTAATGCGCAGTGTTGCTCCTAAGATTTAACAACTCTGCATTACAGCTCACCCATAGGCTTGTGTGAATTATATCTGCCACCCCAGTATATCTTTCTTAAACTAAAAGTGATTTCTAACCGTGAGTGGGGTGGATGGTGAATTGAAGTAGAAAAACAAGAGTATAGAATCCTTCATTTTTAGGCAATCTCTGTAGGACAGCAGGTAAGAATAATCTGAACCTGCTACTCTGCCGATATTTTCTCTGTTGTAATTTACGTAGTTTCATTTTAATATATTAAATTAATTCTTTAGCTTAGTCAAATGGTGAAACTGTGTGCCATTTTGACATTTGTTCACATGAAATGCATTTCATAATATGCATTTTTAATTTGTGCTTCCTCTGAAAAGCTAGCTAGACTGTGTATTCTGGCATTGCAAGCAAAAGTAAAATACATGGTTGCAGTTCCATGTTTTATTTAAAACTGTATAATATCTTTTTGTGTGAAGGCAAAGTTCATGTTGAATAAATGCATGATTAGATAATCATGACTTGAAAAACATATCTTAAGATAGAGCTATATGAAATCAGTGTTATAAAGAGGATTCTTAGCGACAAACTTCACTGTCATTAAAGAATCATGGCATTACTATGAAATAGGAGTGCTTTGTTTTCTTACTCCTCACAGCATTGTCCAAGACAGCCAGCTGTGATCAAGAAATTGGATTGGCAAGGTATTTTATCTATCACATTCTACTGCTATTGAGGCTGAAAATTATAGCTGATTGATTTACAGACAGGATTCATAGATATTTTCATTTATGAAAAATAGTATATCAGTAACTCCAAGAAACTGGCATCTGGAAGAAATCTATAGACACAGGTCCATTGCTTTGTACAGGTGCGAGCTCTTGTCTAGCAACTGCGTAAGTGCCTCCCTTTCATCAGAAGTTTGTTCCAGTGTTAGAAGAGAAATCCAGTGGTGTGAGAAGCCACCAGTTTAAAAATGTGCTTCTACTGGTTTTGTGATATTCATGAGCAAACTACCAATGGTGTGTGGCCTTAATGTATTGTCAATAACAAGACATAAAACCAAATTTTCAACATCCACTTTAATAGGGAGAACTGAAAGAGAAGAGATGAGGTTTTGACTGCCTCTTTTCGCAAAACATGCAGAAAAGAAAGAGTCAGCTACAGATCTTAAATACATTCTTACATAAACTTACAGCTCTCCAATGAAATAAAAGGTCTTAAAGTAAAAATCACATTTATATTTGTTCATCAAATACAACTTTTGCAGAACTTGAAGAAGAAAACAGTATTTGGCAGATATATCTGTGCTTCCTTGCTGCTGTTTGTTTCATTGCATACAGGAACCCCAGAATAAAAGAAGCATAGTGTAGCAGGATGTTATCTCTGATAAATATATAGGAAGAATGGAGAGGCTTGGCACTCTGACCATTCCAGCACATTGCAGAAAACAACATGAACCCACACTACATAATATCTTTTCTCTTCCCCAAACCAATCTGCAGAAGTCCAAATAAAATTCAAGGCTTTGGACCTCATGCTTCTGACCTCTGATGGCTGGGGTTCAGTTTACATACAGTGCTCACAAAAGCTTTGTGATGAGGACTACACGCAAGGTTTCTATATCTCCAGCAAAACAGAACTTCCTACAGATAAAGGTTATGTTGACTCTGTTGGCAACAGAGGTTTCTTGGCAGCTTAAGATTAGACCAAGCGCCACAGCAGTTGAGGATAATCGCAAACCTTCTATCTTCCTCCTCAAGTGCAAGTGTTTGCACTTGTCTAAGAGTCATAATTAAACGTACAGATGATGTATAGACTCCTACCAAAACTGGACACTGAACACATTTACATGTATGTGTATATGGTATTGCAGGGGATATGTGACTACTGTCTGTCATATCACCCAGGACCTCAGCTAGAACAGTTGGAACAACACTGGCCCAGCCCAGCTGGAAAGCAATCCTAGAGGGACGTAGCAAAGAGCACTGTCAGTAATAAACAGCCTAAGAAAAATCACTAAGGAAGAGAGACTGTAGGAGTTGGCTGTACTTAAAAAAAGAAAAAAAGAGAGTGATGCAGTCTAGAAGAGAATACAGAGCAAAGGAGGCAGAAAACTCAGCTCCATTCCTCAGTGAGTTGTTTCTTTTCCCACAACAGAGCAAACAATCCTTCTGAAGAATACTTATTGAGTATAACAAGGACAGGCCTAACAGAATGCTCAGAAATATCAGTATGACTGTCGTATAAAAAGAAATAAGTGTGGGCAGGTTAATAAGGACTGAACAGTGTGAGACATCAGTGGATGTGACACCTGAAACTACCTCTTTCAGTAATGACACTCAGTAGGTAAATTTTGTTTTATTTTGCATGACAGAGTGTTGCTGGTGGCAGTATCCCTGCTTTCTCCTGTATGCATAGCAGATTCCTTCTCTTTCATCTCAAACCTCCTACCTCTCAGACACTTCATGCAGAATCCTGTTTTCCCACTGAGCTCCCATGTTTGCTCCAGGTTTCCAGACTTGGCTTTCCTCCCTCAAGACCGCGCACCCATGCCTCTCTGCTCTTATGTTCCTTCCAGCCTGGCTCCCACTCTGCAACCCCAGAGCTTCTGCTTTCCCTCACCCATGCTCTACAATACCCCTTTCCCCCCCATTCCCTCTGTCCCCAAGCAGGGATCTCCCAGCTTTCCCTGAGCCTTCTCCTTGGGGTGTGCACCCCTGCAGATAATGCAGAAACCCAGGGCATTGCTTGTGTCAGCAGATACATGGGAAAAACAATAAACTGCTGAAGAAGGAGGTAGAAAGTAGCACATATTACCTGCTCTCCAGAGCTGCCCCCATGCAGGCTCTTGGCACAACCACAGGATAGTGGTGATTTTAAATTATTTTGTATTTCCAGAGGAGTTTCTATCATAACACAGATGACTAACCTGTTGTTAGCCATCTCATAGAAGAGCTTTCATATTCAGATGATACAAATGCTGGAACAATTTATGACATTTCTATAATGAGGTATCATTCTGTTTCATGTCCTAAGGCAGTTTGAAAGAGGCAGACTATCAGTTATCTTCTGGGAAAATCCTACAGATAGCAGTTCAGGAATTTGTGTAACCATTTTACATAGTCTTCTGAGATTTTTTTCTGCTGAATCCCTCCTTGCAGCTTCATGAGGACCATGCTTTGCCTAGTTTTCTTCTTTCTGTTGTTTTTAATCAACAGAAAGAAATGAAAAAAAAAAAAAAAAAAGGCTAGCCCAAAAGAAATGCAAAAGGAATATTCCTTTATCTCTTTTTGTGTAAATAATACCATGCTTTAGAAATTTCTTAGTTTGAATTATACAAGAAAGGGTTGATCTACTCCAGCAGTCACATCCCTATTTTATCCATTCTGTGTGTGGTTAGAACAAGGGGAGCTGAAATCAAGCATTTCTTCCAGAGAATTACGAAGAATGTCGGTTCTGAGCCAGCAAGCTATAAAAATGAGCAAAATGATATAAGAACCTATTAGAGGTAGCAAGAGATAATGATGATAATGTCCATAATGTACTGTTTCTGCCACTTCATTCTGCATTAGAGACTATTGTTGAGAATGATCTGCCTCACCAGGTTCCTGTCTGTCCTGCTTCTCGCCTGGCTGCAGAGACTTGCCTGGCTCAGTGCACTGTTCACTGGCCAGACACGGTAAATCAGAACCACTCCACTGAACCCACAGCAGCATGTGCTGGAGGTAGATGGTACAAAATGATATTTTTTCATACAGCATCTGCCAGACAAGGGTTCCAAGAGACGAACTGATATCGGGGCCAGTCCAGGTGCTGGCCTAGAGCACTGTTTCCTGGTTGCATCCCCAGAAGAGAAAATGTTATCTTAAAACTGCAATGGCAGCAGATAAACCTATTTTGTTTATTTTCTTAAGCCCTAGAACCAATTGTATTCCTATCTGATTGTTTCAAAGTCAGTATTTTCTAAGGGGCTCACTTCCATAGCAGCTGGGCTTCTCTATTTCACCTGGGCAAGGCTGGGTGTGTATGTGCCATGTAGCATGCACACAATGATTATTGCTAATAAGAGAGGTTTTAGACCTAAGTGTCAAGCACAGAAACACTGCAATCCAGGTATGTGTGCAGAATGTCCAGCAGAGACAGTGGATATAAGCAACAAAGCCAAAAAGTGTTGATCTCTCTGTGCAGACGTGCAGATGCTGTAGAGTCAACCCATGCCACAGAAATTTGCATTTATCCAGGATTTCCACCTAGCTACAACTACCACTTCTGACTGAATTGCCTAGGCACTTTGTAAAATGATTATTTTCCTTTTATTTTCTTTTTTTTTTTTTTTCCCCAAAGGCAAGTGGCACTTCTATTCATTAATGGCTCGGCATTTCTGGAGGAGACCATACAGCCTAAAGGTGTCCCCACCCCCCCGCAAATAATCAAGAAAAGGGCAGAAATAAGGGAGAGAGTCTCCCACTGCTGCCCAATTTTCCTCAAAAGGCAAACATTGGTAGTAACTGAAAAACTCATTCTCTTGACTAGCCTGTTATGAAATTGCTGTAGGTTCTGTTAGGTAAAAGTCTGCTAGGAAAATGTTTTGGTTGACACTGACATGGAGGTTATCTGAGATGAAGAACTCACTGTACCTATGAAATTGGCTGGATTACAGAGTTCCACAAATACTTCAGCTCTCTAAGAGGCCACAAAAGTCCTGAATTGTTGTACTAAGATTAATTTGGATCACAGAAGACAGTTCCAGAATTAATTTGCTTGCAATAGACTGTTTTTCAGCCTATATTTCAATGTTTCTTTAATGTCAGACATCCATTAGTTTTGTCTTGCATGCTTATAAAGCAGGTTTAGTTAAATACCTGTTTTGCAACAATATAGCTATTCCAGTAGCATTTTCTTTAGCAAGAATTTCTAAGTGAAAATAATACTTTTTGATGGTGCATGTCTCCTCTCTCATCTACTCTGTATTATGCAGGTGGCTCCATGCCTAAGCTCATAAATCCTGCAGAAACTTGAGACTATTCAAAAGAGACCTGTGACAACCAGAGAATAAGTGCACTTGGTTAATAACCTAGTCTTCATCTAGACTAATGATGATCCACCTATATGCTCAGTAAAAATATAATATGCAAAATACTATTCCTTTTGTGCAGGCTTCCCAAAGCATCAGGGTAGCCCAATGTTGAAGACTTAATCATGGCAAACAAAGTGCTGCTGAAAGATATCTCAACAATGTAATGTTAAATACTACCATGTTATACTGTGGTATGTAGTTGAAGGCAGCTTGTGCCTACTTCTAGTTTGAGCATAATTTCATATCACTGTTCTGAAAAGTAACCCCAGTTAAAGACCTTATCTTTAGAAGAGAGTAAAATAGAATGGGAAAAAAAAGCTTCTTTTAATTGTTGTCTTGGCCAATTCTAGTTGAAGAAAAAAGAGAAAAGTTTGACCAAATATGACCAGATTTTTAAAATTTATTTCTCTCATTGAAGTGAAATTTCAATGAATATTTATTTTTGACACAGTTATTTTGAATCCAGCCCCATATTTGTACAAAATCTACTGTAAAATATTAAATTAAAGAAAATTGTAATTGTCATTATAATGTATATGACATTGGTATTCAGTCTGAAAGATAGTGAGAAAGAATGTGTTCATGTTTCATTCTGGTGTTATTTGTTTCATAAGGGCCATTGAAAGCATCATTAAGGTATGTATCATTAAATTCTGGATTTATGCCTCCTAATTGTCTGGCTAAAAGGGTCCTCACCTAAGCTATGAATACAGGCTGTGTTTATATTACAATATGTAGTACTGCAATACACTCCATGTTGCTCATGCTCAGATGTCTACTCCAGCTGCAATCCAGCTGCAATCCATCTACATCTGAGGGTAAACCCAGAGTTCTTCCTGCCCCTCTGCATGTCCTGGCTGTTTCTGCAGGAGAACCTCAGCCCGTGTTCAGGAAGGGAGAGCCCCAGGATTTCTCTGGGCTGATGACAGAGTGACCTGGACTACAGGACACCATGGATTGCACTGTCCTGCTGAACAGACATATCCCAAATCCCTAGGAGAGACTCCTCCAGACAGTGAACTGTCTGACCTAAGGTGTGAGTCCGAGTAACATGGGATAAATTGCTCCCTGCAAGTGTCTCTCCTTGTGTTAGGAACATCTCCTGGAATAGGCATTTATCTTTCAGGCAGTTGAAATTAGAGAAGGTGAAGCCCACCCTGACTGACTGTGTTTGCTCAGTGGCCCACTGAAAGCACGAAAGAGACAAGTGTGAAATATGTGACTCTGCTAAGGTTTTATTTTTATTGCCAGTGACTCCCCTCTGGGTATCCAGGGGCTGGACAGTCCTGCTCTGAGAAATGGGCTGTGTAAGCGTCAGGGATTTGAGAGCATTTCTCTTGACAGCCCCTGTGAATGGTCCAAAGGGTGTGCTGTCTGCTGTGTTGGGGATACATATTGCCAGGATGTGTGGCCTTGTGAGGCTGAACCACGGAGACAGACAAGGGACCTTACTGTGCCAGTCCTGCTGGGAACTGGGCGTGAGCTCAGTGCTGAGCTCTTCATTTCTGAGCATAGCTTTTCACCTAGAAGCAAAATACAGCATGCCCTGGGGACTTTACTATTTGTTTGCAGCTGAAATGCCTCAGGACTAGATAAAAGCTTTGAAAATCTGTATTTTGGAAGTGTACAGTTCTCAGGGGCTGAAGCCCTCAGGTGCTTTCTGGGAAGCTCCTGCAAGTGCAGTTATTCTCAGTCTCTTGTGTTTCTGCTCCACCCCTGTGTAGTACCTGGCATTATTATCTTCTCCCAGATCAGACCTGCAGAAACTTGTTGGAGTCCTTACAATAACCTCTTTATATCTTTTTGTCACCTGAAAATGAGTACTGACACTGCCTTTCACTGCTTGCAATCTGAAACAATAAATCAAGTGCACTGTCACACACACAAATCCTCTTGTTTTTGTCACTGTCTGGCTTTTAATTCAGCTCAGACTGGATATTACTTCTGGTTTTAGACCAAGTACAGCAATTAGATACTTGCCACACTGCTAGTAATTTAAGACTTAAAAATATCAATCGCTGTTACTGCAGATACATGCTACCCAGTATGACCAATGCACGAATGACAACCTTTTAGGGTGGAGAGAAGCTACAAGATAGAAAATAGAATGTTTTCTCACAGGAGAGACCAGCTACTAAAGGATGTACAGACACACATCAGTGTCTAAAACTACTGTTGGTTACAGAGGATGCTCTGAGAAAACCTGGATATTAAAAATGCCCTCAGTTGCTGTCCTGCTGGCTAAAGGCATTTCAAAAATCTAATCACTGTACTTGTGATGTGTCAGGACTTCTGGTACTCTGTTTCCCTGTACTATTCTGCTAATGCTTGGGAAAGGTGGCAAGAAAAAGCCATGGTGTCTTCAGCTATTCTGGACCAAATCCTGCAGCAGTGAGAGCTGGTGCTGTTTCCCTCAGTGTGGCACTGAGCAGCTGCAGTGCTTCCAACATGTGATATCCTACTGAAGGGAGGCAACAACTGAAGAAGAGTGCAGCCTATGTATGTGTGTTTTGTTTGCCCAATTGAGTCACAGCCTGGATGTGGCAGTGTTTCTGGCAGGGGCTGGGGGCTTCTTTCATGCATCTTTTTCTGTCAAACCTCTGTGGAAAAAGATTATTATATTTAGCTGCTCTTCAACTTTTTTTTTTTTTAAAGAAATGAATCCTTTCAATATGATTTCTTATAGAATCACATTGCCTAATTTCCCATGTTTGAAGTGACCTTTTCCCCTGCTTCTTTCTAAATGAAATTACTGCAAATTCATTATTCATACAATCAAGGCACAGAGATCCAGCTGTAGAAAGTCAGGAGGTTACTTTCTTTGAAAATCTTTTGAAATCCTCAGACTTAGCTTATATATACCAATATTTCATGATACAGTCAGTAACTTTGTTCTAGCAGAGTACAGTGTGGGCTAACTTGGGAAGGCTGAGATGCTAACTATTATGGGTGTGTATTTGTGACTAAGCTGATAACTTTCCTTTGCCATGGTTAGGTCTTGATTAAATTTTCTGAAAGCTGCACAGACTAAATAATCAACAAACATGCAAATCCTTGTCCAATCAAAAATGCTAGCTTGCTGGAGTGTACACAGGTTTTGCAGTGACCCCCTTTTTCTGCTGTACATAATTCTAGAGCTCAATTACTTTGTATCTGTGAAGAAAATGTAAATAGTGATTTCAATTGATGAATTATTATAGCTTTCATCTAGATATAAATGTATTAATATTCTTTAGGTTTATTGGTATTCTCAGAGAGTAATATTCTTCAGGTTCAAGCAAATATATTCAAAGCTGCTTGTTTCATACAGCACACTGCTTGGAAAAGGAAGTATCAGTGGTTTCAGGATTTAGCTGAGAAGTTTGGTTCACATGAACAGCCACAGTCTTTGCATGAAGAATAAGCAAGCTTGTCTTATTTTTTTCATCCCTTAGGAAATATTGGGCATGTGGCTCAGACTAGTGTGACATTTCCATTCTTCTAATAAGATAACATATGTCCATGTAGATATGTCTGAAGTTTGCATGAAGCTTTTCTTGGAGAGTTTTGATGCAAGAGTGCAAGAAATTCCTCCAGATTTTTGTCCAACACTGGAAGAAAATGTGTTTGTATTCACTTTTGCACTTGCAAAGTTAGAACTGTCTCATATTTGATTGTTTTTTTTTCGCTTTCTAAGAAGAAAAAAGCTAACTTAGATTATCCACAATGTGTGTGAGAGATCTAACTCTGAACTAGATGAAGAAGTGGCACCATTGCATGAGCAGACACTTCAGAAGTCCACTACAGTGAATTTTCTGTCTAGCAGGTCTGAATCAAGTTTGGGGATGTTTGACAATAAATGAAACCAGTTGATCTTAAATTCAGAACCAGCATGATATTTTTTACCTAGTTCTGTTACACTGTGGTGATTTGACCCTGGCTGGATGCTGGATGGCCACCAAAGCCACTCTATCACTGCCCTCCTCAAGTAGACAGGGGAGAGAAAATATGGTGAAAGGTTCAGAAGTTAGATAAGGGCAGGGAGAGATCATTCACCAATTACCATCACCTCCATGGGCTGCAGGGGCACAACTGCCTCACCATGGGCTGCACCAGGGGCTGCAGGGGAACCTCTGCTCCAGCACCTGGAGCACCTCCTGCCCCTCCTGTTGCACTGACCTTGGTGTCTGCTGTTCCTCTCACATGTTCTCAGTCCACTCTTCTCTGGCTGCAATTGCTTCTGCAGAATAACTTTATTTTATTCTTTAAAATGTTATCCCAGAGGTGCTATCCCCATCTCAGACTGGCTTGGCCTTGGCCAGTGGTGGGTCCATCTTAGAGCCAGCTGGAATTGGCTCTGTTGGACATGGGGAAATCTTACAGCAGTTTCACAGAGATGCCCCCCCCACCTTCCATTACCAGAAACGTGCCCCACAAACCCAATGCATGCATACATATAAGTGAAAGTAACAGGATATTTGCAATTTGTAACAAAACCATACAATTTATTTTTCTATTTATTGCTCAACATGGTGGGACTATGATAACTGTCACTCTTCTTCCTTCTAACATAAACAAAACCAGTAACATTATAATACAAAAATAATTAAAACTGGTTTTGTGTGCCAAAGAAGTGACTGCTCATTTTTAATAAGCCATCTGTTTCATTTAGAAATTGGCTGTTTATAAATTTCCTTTAGTCAGCAAAATATTGGCTTCTTCCAGTAATATTGAGAAAACCCCACAGGATCCAACTAATAAACTGTATTCTCTTTTCACTGTGCAAAAAGAAAGTAACAACATAGATTTTTAAAAAAGTTACAGTGTGAGGCACAATATTTGTGGCCAGATGAAGCCATTGGGAATTGGAGGGAGTTGGGTAAGGGAAGGGCAGTACCTGTCCAGCCTCATGGACAAACCTCACCAGCACCATGCTGGTGGGAAGCATGGCTGGGAAAAGCAAAGGAGGAGGGAATCAAACTTGTTACAGTGGTGGTTCCTATCTCCCAAGATACTTCAAGGGGAGTTGCAGGGCACCAAGAGCTCACAGAATGACGTTGGAAACAATACAATACCCAGTACTGAAATTGCTGCGAGAGTTTCTTGTTCTCATGCCATTTTGCAGGGGAGGCACAGCAGAAGATCACATTTCAGTGGCTAACAGCTGAGTTTCCATGAGTTTTACTGGACAGAGGATACTGATGGTGTGTTTGGGAGGCTCCTGGTTCATGAAGTGTGCAGCACAAATAAGAGAGCATATACAAGAGAGGAATACGATGGAAAGGGCAGGACCACAAGGGCTGGGAAGCAAAGAAGGGCTGCAAATATGTTCAGTTCTTATCAAAGGGAAGTTGAGAGATGGGCTTGAAGGAAGGGTGCTTAAGACATAACAAAGATGCCACGCAGTTCTTCATCAAGGCTCTTGCTGAGGATTTTCCTGTCTGGCTGAGAAAGGCATAGCAAGATGGCTGCTAACTGAAGTTAGATAAAATGAATCCTGTAACAAAATGTGGTTTTTTAGCAGGGAGAAAATGAATAATTTGTCAAGGAATGTGGTAAATTTGGCATGTCTTCATGTGTTTATGGCAAAAGTAAAGTACATCTTTTAGAAGAATATTTAATCAAGCACTCAAGAGAAGTTATACAACTTGCTTGTGCAATGGGTTTTGCTGCGTGGTTGTGATTATTTTTCTTTGGTTTTGGAGCCAATGAATATATGAAATTCCCAATTTATTTTCTTTCACAGAAAGAGAATAAAACCCCCTGCATTGTCCTAGCATATTCATTGCTACTGCTGTTCTGCATTAAGGAATGCCTATAACAAAATCTCATTATTTAGACTTTCTGACAGTTGCCTGCAGTGGTCAGACTTTATTCACTTTCAGTATGGATTTGCCTGAAAATATTTAGTTTGGGACTGGTTGGGGGTGGCAATTATTTGCTCTTGGAAGTTAGTATCTTTCTTTATGGTTGTTCTGTGCATGCTTTCCACATGCTCAGGGTCTGCCATTTTTGGGCCTCAAGTCCAAAAATTTTTTTGCCTCAAGTCCTGTGCTGTGCATCTCCTCCTGTGAGAGCCCCTGGATGCACCTGAAGTGTTGCCCTGGTGCTCTGCTTCACCTGTGTTCTCCTACTGTTTGCAGCACAAAGGGTGCTGGTATTGGCCAGTCCATGCACTGCTCTTAGAGGGTCACAGAGACCCCTGACCCACAGGGCATGGCCAGTCCATGCACTGCTCTTACAGAGTCACAGAGACCCCTGACCCACAGGGCATGGCCAGTCCATGCACTGCTCTTACAGGGTCACAGAGACCCCTGACACACAGGGCATGGCCAGTCCATGCACTGCTCTTACAGGGTCACAGAGACCCCTGACACACAGGGCATGGCCAGTCCATGCACTGCTCTTACAGGGTCACAGGGACTCCTGACACACAGGGCATGGCCACTCAGCCACTCGCTTACTGAGGTACTGAGGTACCGAGGTTTGTCTGTTCTGGCCACAATGAAGTGACAAGATATTAATAACATTTTAAAAGGTGCAGTGGTAGCATAATAGAACATGTAATTCCAGTCCTCCTATAAAAGTACCCAAGATGCAGCAAAACTTATGGAAAGTAGATTAATCTGTTAACCTTTATAGGTTTTGGAAGTAATTTCAATAAAATCCTCTCGGTTTCTTTATTATACTAGAATTTTCCCTAAAGAAATTGGTATTTCATTATGATGTTTGTCTTGGACTTTCAAGAATTGCAGTTTTAATGTACCCAACTACTTTTGTTATTAAAAAAAGTCAGAAAGCAGCCTGATTAAGATGTTAGAAATTTTGACTGTACTATTCAAACAATTCCACTTGGTTAGCAGAAATATTTGGATCCAAATTTTACTGGCAGCCAACAGACTTGTAATTGGGTTAAAAATAAGCAGGGAATTAGTTTTTTTTTAAAAAAAGAACTAAATAATTTACTCATGCCTCTGTACACTTTTTGCCATAATATATTGATTATGGCAATAATATATTGAAGGCAATATATTGAAGGTTTTTTTCTTTTTTTTTTTTAAGAGGTTTTGATAAAACTCATATGGTAGGTGACGCCTTGTTCTGCAGTGGGAAAAGTGAGGAATCAAGTTCAAAATTCCCTTACTGAAATACTTTGGAAAGCAAGAAGTCAGGCAGTACCAAAGGCAGGATTCTGAATTCTACCTTAATTTAGAGGTATGCTGTAACAGATACATTAATTTAAATACTTTCCACAATGCAGTTGATTTCTTTCTTGAATGTGAATCTTAATATATCATGCCTGCTAATGTAGTCCATTAAATGAGAAGCATAATGTGGCCAATTTAATGTTCTCCTAGGACCTGGGTGGAATTTTGGCCCCATGGAAGTCAGTGGGAGTTGTGCCACTGGCTGCAGCAGGTCCAGTCTTTTCTCAGCAGTTTTGAATGTGCGTGTCTAGTGTGCTTGATTTTCAGCCTTAATATTTAGTTTTGCACTTACACTGGAAAAGAACATTTTAAATCCTATCAGGAAAGAAGCCAATGCATGTTCTTAAACCTTTGGTATTATTTCCTTTGGAAGAACTAGACAGAGAATAATATGTATTTTTTCTTTATCTGATGGCAATATGGTGTACTGAAATGAAAAGCATTTCAACCTGAATTCAATTTTATGTTTTCATACGTATGTGTTTGTGAGTGTGTGTATCCTACTGACGTTATTTCCTATTGACTTAAGATACAGTTAAATATGGGTGACAGGCACAATAGGACTTTCTTTGCAAACCTTTGCCCATTAGGAATCGAAGGCTGGTAAGAAAATCTCTCCCTTCTTCAGTTCCTTGTTGGTATCTGGAAATTCACAGCAGATGGCCCCAGTTCTCTCATTTGCACCATTCTGACTTCACTGATTTAGGTCATAGTAAATCCTGATTATCCAGCTATGAAAGTGGGATCAGGACCAGCATTTTGGCAACTGGCTCTGACTATAAAAAGAACTCAGTACAAAGGAGTAGTTTGTGGCTCTAATAAAACTTGTGGGATTTTTGCTGTTTACTTCACTGGAATCTGGATGTCACCAAAATGTGGTGTTCTGTAGTTGACTCCGTTCATATTCTGGTAATGAATGATGGATGAAATATCCCAGGGAAACAAAAAATGAAGAAAGATATCACTTGCCAGTTATCGGGCAACCTGATGTAATTAGTGTTTGCAGCCTTTGCAAAAGTGGGTTTAGTTTGTATGATTTTCCACTTCTGTGAGGAGGGAGCAGTGAAATCTATGCCCAACGTACCATAGACAAAGACCTGATCTGACAAAATAGAACAGCAGATTTAATTCCCATTTTGTGTGAGAGATATTTAGCATCTCTGCTAAGTTGTAATATGGCACTGTGCTGAAATCTATAAATGCATAACTTTCCTGAACTGCAAATTTAGTTATACTGAATTTGCTACGTTTCCATAAAATTGCTGTAGAAACTTTGTGGCAACAGAATTCTACATAAATGCAATTTGCAGGTTTGTCACTTTTTCAGCTGTATTTTCCATCCTTCTCATCTTTGTGTTATGGAGAAATACTGACTTTGTGGAATCACTGCAGAAAGTTATAAATGATGTATGAAATGAGAAATCCCTGCTCAGAGCACAGAACTTAATCTATGCTATTTGCTGTGGAAGTCAGCTCAGCTGTAAGCAGAAAAGCTCACCAAAGCCACAAGCTACAGACTAAGAAAACTAAAGCGCACTCTAAGTATTTTTTTTTCGCTTTGTACCTGAGATAAGCCAGGGCACGGTACTGCAAGCTGCAGAAAGTCATGGGGAGGGCAGGCATTCACAGCTTGGGTGTGCTGAGGTGTCCTTGCAGGCTGTGGGCTGAGGAGACCACCCTTTGCTGAGGGAGGAACTTCTCTGCCTGTGCTTAAATGGGAAGAGGGGATACAGGGATAGCTGCAGAAGAGGGAGTGGGCTTAATCCCCCCGACACTGCATGGCCACCAATGAAACAACACTATAAAATGCCCCATTGTTTTTTTAGGATTTTTCAAGTTGAAGTGTCTTTGTGCATGTAGTGGTTACAGCACTTATGTGGCATCACTTGTCAGCATGACACAGTTTATGTCACCTTGTTGGATGGACAGAAGCCACAGCTACTGCTGTCATCCTGCAGGATCCAGCCCATTAGAGAAGTAGGTGCTGCAAGAGCAAAAAGTAATGCTGAAAGGATGCAATGATTTCCCTCCCCTCACCCATAGATTTTTTCAGGCTCTTGCCTAAAATCTACAATTCTGCGCTAGTGTTAGGGAGGCTACTGTTAGTTGGTTGTGTCTTTCTGTAAAGAAGGTATTTTTTGCAGTTGTTGTCTAAAACTCTGTTTTCCATGAAAGTTGCTTCGGCAGAAAGATATATTAGCCCTGCCTATGAATAGGAACAATCAGCCATTTTGTGGTAGAAGCAGCTTGCAAGTAACTTTAGTGCTTCCTAAGAAACAAACATCTCTGCCAAACATTTGTAGTGGGGAATGCAATATACAAACAAGCCTTGGCTTATCACACTGTTTATTTCCCTTGTTCTCTCTACTTTACTGTGAACTCCTTGTCCGTTGTGGATACCTGCTGAGAAGGATGCTGAGGGAAACTTCAAATTCTGTAATCCCAGAGTCAAACCTGGGCAGGAGGAGAGAGCAGCAGGTCACAGGCTGAAGTGGTCAGATTCTAACCTTGGCTTTGGTAAGAAACTCTTTTGGGAAGCTGTTGCTGCTGATGTCCCCAGTAGCTTACTGCAGGGCTCTCTGTGGCTGCAGACTCCTTCAGTAGCTGCTGTGCATCCCAGAGCAGCCTCGAGTTCTGAAGGATGAAGTGTTTAAGTGTGCACTGAGGGTCAACTTGGAAAGACCAGGATTTATTTACAGGACAGTTGGCCTGCAGTCTAGCACGCAGAGCTACTGCTTATATCCTGGGTAAAATAGATGACTTGGCACTTGGCAAGTGCTACAGATATTGCTAAAAAGGTGTTTCTTGGCTCATCCATCTCTTGCAAGGTGCAGAGGAACTGTGGCAGCTTTATAAAGAGTTTGGGGAGAAATAGAGACACATGAGTAATGGAGTAGTAAAACTCAGTTCAGCTCCTTGGCACTTGCAAACTCACAGCCAAGCCCTGCGGCCTTAACTTGGGGAAAAAAATTATCTGGAGAAATCAAAGGGAGTTTTGACTTAGAAAGCCCCTCTACTGCTTGCTTGTTCCAGGGGTAGGTGTTCAGCAGCAAAGTTCCCTTTCTTTGGCTATAGAGGCTGTGACTAGGGGCAAGTTTCTCCTCTTAGTATCACAAGTGATGCAAAATTAATCAGAAGCACAATTCTGACAGCTGGAAAAATCTGCAATATTATTAAGAAATATTATGCATATTCTTCAGCTTCTAAAATGCTGAAGAAAACTATAATCAACTGCTAAAGCACGTCTTGGGGAACTAAAGGAGTTTATAAATAATCATTAGAATAAACTGCTCCCTGCCGTGAGGCACATCTCTTATTATGTCTGCTATGTCCCTTTCGGCTTTCTCACTGCATCATCAAGCATGGATTAAGGTCAAATAAATTTAGGATGAGTGAACACAACAGTCTTGACTAAGTTTCTAAAAATGTGAAGGACAGGATCTTGTGAGTGAACAAGTGCAGTGTATTCAATTGCACTAAAATACTCAGATTTCAACTGGTTCATGAGACATTTTCACAAGAAAAAATTTATTGACAACATCACTATGCCAATAAATTCATATATATTTAGAATAATGCATATAATTATGTCAATATAATGAGGAATAATTATGGTAGAAATGAATATGCCCCCTCCTATTTTTAAAGTACTTTACTGTTTATATATTTTTCATGCTTGAAATTATATCAGTTGTATCAGGAGATACTCCAGATTTGAGCAAGCAAGCATTATGTTACATAATATTATTCTCATCTTTATTGACATTTCTCTTAAAAGATGTTAGACTCTTAAACCAGCTCTTTATTGTGTGTGTATTTGTTTCCAGAGTCATGTGGTTTGTGCCTCCCTTACAACCATGACATTAATGCCAATTCTAACTTTTAGCTTAAATAGATCTTCCTGATGCTTATCCTTAGAAGTGTTTCCAGAAAGCAGCTAGCTCCCAGTCACTGGCTTGCTAAGGCCAGGCTTGTTCACCTCCTACTCTAAAAGAGACTCTGCTCCCCAGACGGGATGATGTGGAGCTGTGGAGGATGCCTACAGGAAGGGCCTTCAGCAGCACCAGAGCTGAAGGAGGGAGGGCTACAGGTCCATCTTAGTCTGCACTGAAGGAGGATGACAAACCTGGCAGCCGTGTGGAGAGAATGCTGACCAAACATGAGAAATTAAACTTGATCAGAAAACATAAATATATTAGGTGCAAGAAGAGCTCGTGGGAGCTTCCACAAACCTAGGCAGAGAGAAATAAAGCCTTAGAAGAGAAAAAGAATTGAGTGTGAGCAGGGCGAGTTGTCTGCTGCAAGCAGAAGAAAACCTGTTTCAGCATCTGCAGTAAAGAATAGTGGAGTTTCCCCAAAGAACAAGCCTCCAGATGGCTCCCTGGGCTCCCCTAGCATGGGCACAGGGACACTTCCCTGTGGCATCATGCTCTTGGTGCAGAGATGGAATCACAGGCTCCCAGTTATTGCCTTCAGCCTGTCTCTATTCTCTGGCACTGTGCTCAATGCAGTCTCCATTCTGTGCTGCTTTTCAGCCTCACTTCTGAGCTTTATCTTCCAGGCTTTTGCTGACCTCCTACGTATTTCACGTTATCCTCTGGTTTCTCAGCTGATGTTATTATTGATGTACCAGGAGTTTTTTGAGAATAGAGTCTGTATGTTTTCTATAGATCTGCAGACCAATCTTGCATTTTATAATGGGTACCACAGTGAGCAGTTGTTAGCTGTAGATGCTGTTGTCTGTTCAGCAAGTTACAACAGTTTTTTCTGCCCTTTCTAGTAGCTAGAGTGGTTAAGATGCGTAACTAAAAACTGTCCCAAGCTATAGATGAAGACCAATAATGTTTCCAGTGTTTGTTTGGAATTTTGAATTGTTTTGTTTTAGATTAGCAAAATCTGCTTTATCATTTTGAGGGTAGAAAGGGAACTGATTGCAATAAAAGCAGAACAAGATTTATAGCATGTCCTTATAAAGGCACACTGCTCTGCCAAATTATGTCAGATGTGGCATGTCACATTGTTCTGCTCCTCTCATGATCTATGGTGCCATATAGACTTAAAAAATAGGACTATTGTATGGATTTCTGCAGCATAATTGGCATTGACACTTGTATTGATTGAAGAAATGAAATAACATGCACAGTTCTGACAATCTTTTCAGATTTCTAAGATTACAGCCGTGATGATTCTATGTCAGCAAAAAAGTCTTTAGGAATTTAAAATGAAGCCACAGCCAGTTCATTAATATACATGTTTGAAATTGCAGCCCTAACAATTGAGTTCTCTGCACTGAATGCTATAATATATATTGTCATGAGCTATATGCCCTCAGATCATTTCTGTGAATTACACGAAAATTATGGAGTGGAGAACATTTTATTATTGTGCTTTTCATCCAGGGATTCAGCTTTTCACTGATGAAAATTGAAAACACTGGAAATTAAAATGTAAATGCATTTATCAAAAGAAGAGGAAAAAAATTGAATCCTGAACTTTAACTGCTTTTGCATTTTACTTCTTCAAAAAGCAATTTTGATATTTACATCTCAAAAGCACAAGTAGTCAGACTCTGTAATATCTATTTGGATTCTTACTAATAAGTGACTGGCTGTTTGTTGCTGGGGGTCTGAAGATTTGTTTTAGTAAAACAGCATGGAAAGCTGCGTGGGTGTTTATTTGTGTATGTGCATATTCTGAGAGACAAACAAAATAATTATACATTTCTTTAGTGTTTCTGTCCTTTCTGTTTAACACGTTCTTTTTGTGTTTTTTACAGGTCAGTGCCACATTGCAAAGGATGTGAATTACTCATGTCTTTGTAAAGAAGAAAGAAAAGACAGAGAGCAATGAACACTAGAAGCTCTTTACATGAAATTTAGCACTTAATAGACAGGAAAAATGTATAATTTAAGATTTATTTCAGCTGTGGTTTTTTTTTTCCTTTTAGTTTCCAAAAATATGTATTGTTTTTTCGGTTGGCATCCTGACTTACTGAGGATACGTTAACAGCCCCTAAGAAGAAGCTCATCCATATGCTGAAGAAGACTGTGGGCTCTGTTTCCTGCAGAGGAGGAGTGCTGGGATGTGGTGGTGGGTTCCTCTCCCCATGGTTTGTTCCTTTACCCCTGGGTTTTGGTTTCACCCCGGGTTTTCCCCTCCCTAGTCCTGCTGCCAGTTACCCCCTGGACACCCCTGTTATTTCATATACATAATGTCAATCTCACCTGCTTCCTACCCCTAGTTCCAGAGAATTCCCTGTGCTTTGGTGTCCCGTTGGTACAAGTGACCCTTTCCACTCCCCATGCCCTTCCTATAGGGTGCTAGAAATGGGTCTCACCTTTCTCCCCTCCCCACTGCAGCCTGATTGGTAAAGAATTGTAATTCCTCCCAGGTTTAAATGTAAAGAGCGGGCTTCGCTCTCTCACTCTCTCTCTCCTTGTTCACCCTTCGTTTGGGACGATAAACCTGAGAAACTGAATGAGAGGGAGCCTTCTCTAAGTTTGTGCCTCCAAACCTGGACACCACAGCATCTGCAGCCTCAGAGGAACAGCTCTGAACTGCAGCGGTTCCCGAGACTGCTGCCAGCCTCGGGAGCGGCGTTTGGCACAGCCGCTGGCAGAGCCAGCTGGGATTCTACCGGCGCAGTGCCACTGGATGAAGCATGGAAGCAGGCAGGCTGTGCAGCAAACTGGGACATCCTGTGCCTCTGGTGCTGCCGTGTAATGTAAGAAAATAAGAGGTTCATTGTATTATCTGAATGGAGATTGTGCCTGTTTGTGCAGCCCTTACTGGATACACAGTCAGAAGAGTTGACTCCCCGCAGCTAAAATCCATCCAAATCCTCTGCAAGTGACACAGGTAATGAGTAGGTAAATCCTTTGTGTAGCATTTTCACTGCTTTTGTAATTCCCTTCTCCTTTTTTTTCTTAACTTTGGAAGCATATTTTTTCTGGTGGACATTTTCTGAACTCCTCCATGCTGGGTAACAGTGCTAGGTCTCTTAGATTTAAGTGACAAACCTGACAGACTTAAGAACCTGATGCCAAAACTCTCACCCATGTGTCAGTACAGAAGAGGCACCGGAAGAGAAAATGAGTGACGTTCTTCCTTCCCTGCCTTACAGTAGATGTTTTTGAATCTTTGTTTTGACCATGTCTGTCTCTTTTAATGTTTCCCATTGTATTTGGAAGACAATTTTTATCTTTCCTTATTATTTTAATTAACTTTCAAATTCTAAGGTGATAAGTAAGCATAAGAAACACACACAATATCATACATGGCACAATATCTATCACAGAATAATTGCAAGCAAAAGTTATTGCCTTCTAGGATCTCAGATACTTAAATGGTAGAGAATTTTCTGCATTCATATTTCAAAGAAAAAAAACTTGTCAAGCAAGGAGATTGAAAAATCATATCTATTTATGCTAAATATGTTCATAGCATTTTTTAGAATGAAAGAAAATCTGTTTTCATTATCCTTATTTAAGAGAAATTACTCAAAATTTTTGGTTGAGTTGTTTGGTAGAAAAACTTTATTTTTTGTTCTGTTTAGGTATCTGATACTTCTTTTCACTTTGAAAGGAAAATTATTTCATTATTTAAGATGTGCCAGGCAGTGGAATATCTTAGGCTATCAAAACAGACTACAACAGTCATGATCAGAAACATTTTGCTTTAGCATGTAAGCCATTATTTCTATAAAATCATTCATATTCTTAGAATTTAACAGGCATATTTGGTGAATTTATTTACATCTTTCCAATGTTTTATTCATTTATTGTTTCAGTTTTATCTTTGTTATTTCTGTTCCCCTGTCTTTCTTGAATTTATGATTAATGTTTCTTTAGGCAACAAAACAATACATTCCAGATCAAGAGTTATGCAAAGACATAGCTTTTTTGAGGAATAAAATTATTCAATAAAATATTAGTATTCATAGCAAGTCTTCTTTCCATGCAAGAGATGTCGTAGGCAAAAGTTATGCTTAGACCAAAATAAAAACTATCCAAATAGTAGAGAAAAATGGAACAAGCAATAGATGTTTGTGGAAAATTCCAGTCACTACCTGTATCTGGATGCAATTGGCAAAGAGGACAAAAGAACTAATGGCATGGATTTAATGGATCAAGTTTCTCTTCTGCAGTTCATCTCTTCATTAATGGCCCATGAAAAGTGAAGACCAAGATATTTGGACCAAAGAGCTGCCAGAGACTAAACCAACCATTACCTCTTGAAAGATTGCATCATTGATGCTTTAAATTAAAACTTTATTGCCATTGTAAAATGTCTGTGAGTTACCCAGAGAAAATAAAATATATGGTTTTCAGAGAGTGGCCATTATTTTTCAGCTAAATAAGAAATGTCCTTTCCCCTTGGGAACAGTGTGAAATGGAGCCCTCTGCAGGTCTTCCTCAGCTAGATTCCTGGCCAAAGACTATTCTGCCTTCTCCATGCACATCTGGTTCTTTATATTCCTTTTGAAAGAGGTGAATCAAGGTTTGGGTCACATCTGCAGGCCCTATTCTAACAGTAAAATAAAAAGAACCATATTTTTTTAATGGAAGAAAGTAGTTTTCCAACTGGTCTAAGACAAAGATGGGGGTTTTTTAGCCTGGAGAAATGAAGACTCAGGAGGGACCTTATTGCTCTCCACCACTACCTGAAAGAATATTGTAGATAGGTGGGGGCTGGTCTTTTCTCCCATGTAACAAGCAATAAGACAAGAGGAAATGGCCTCAAGTTGTGTCACGTTTAGATTGGATATTAGAAAACATTTCTTCACTTAAAGGGTGGTCAAGCACTGAAACGGGCTGCCCAGGGCAGTGATGGAATCCCCATCCCTAAAGGTGTTCTAAAAACGTAGGTATGTGGTGTTTGGGGACATGGACTTGGCAGTAGTGGGTTACTGGTTGGACTTGATGATCTCAGAGGTCGTTTCCAACCTCAGCAATTCTGTGATTCTGTGATACTGTGGTTTAGTGGTGAACATGGCAGTAACAGGTTAGTGGTTGGACCACTAACAGGTAACAGGTTAGTGGTTGGACCTGATGATCTTAAAGGCCTTTTCCAGCTAAAACAAATCTGTGATTCTCTGGCTCTGTGGTACAACCTTCTTCTGCATCTGGCATGGGGGGCCATGGGAGAAAACACCACTGCCTCAGGCTGCTCTGCACCTACCTGTCTTACATCTGAAAGGCAAATACTTAGAGACCTAAATACCAGCATGGCCCACAGGGCTTTGGGTCAACAGTTTTTGGGCTACAATTCCCTAACAGGACTGTTAGTGGCTCTGTGACCACAGCAGGAGGGAGGGCCCAGGCAGGTGCCTGTGGAGAGCAGCTGCTCAAGAACCAAATACTTTTTGTGTGAAAGAGAAGGTAATGTTTTAATGAAGATGCAGAGGTTTGGAGCTCCATTCTGTGACTCAGGAGCATTCAGGCCTAGCTTCAAAATATCAGTGTGCAAGGGAAATACCTTAATAATTGCTGGATGCAGTGGCACAGCTTAGCTCCAAAGAACTACTTTATGCTGGACAAAATGGCTCTCACAGGCACTCAATCACAAGACTTCCTGTTTCTGAATAGCAGAAATATTCTCAGCTGAGAAATTTGGTCACTGATAGTATCCTGGCAGCCTGAGAAACAGCCACTTCTCTGTGAATAGCAGGGAATGTAGCATTTGTAGCTCTTCTGTTCAGGAATGAATGGGACTGCTTTCCAGGACACAGTGTAAGGATCTCCTGTAAAAAAAAAAAAAAAAANTATAATAATTTATTCAATTTGAAAAAATTTTCTTGGCTCTCACTTATATATGGAGGAATTTAGACTCCATGGCTGCCTGATATTATATGGTGGTTTTTTTGTTTGGTTTAAAGAAACAAAACAAAAATAATTAATTAATTTATTTACAGTGAAAGTTGGATCACTTGTGAAGACTCTTAGAGACTCCATCTCACCTTCCTGCCTAGAAAGTTTCAATCCCAAATTTCTCACCTTTCCCCCATAGGAGAGGCCCAATAGCTATGATGCTGGTACAGGAGCTGGAGTGGGGTGTGAGAGGGCAGAAAGTATCTGTTGTTTCTCTCACTGAAGCTGTTCCACTATGCAGAAAAACCTTCACAAGTAAAAAGATCAATCAGGCACCAAGAGAAATGTATGACTGTATCATTTAGCAGTTTGTACAGCCACCTGGCAGAAGGAAATCTACATATCACCCCTCCACCAGGCTCTTTTTGCATGATTTTATGTGAAAAAATCACTGGAAAGTGTATAAAAAAATTCTGACCCTATGATCTTTCTTTCCACTTTTTATTGAATTGTATTGTACATAAGTGCTTTGCATAGGAGGAACCCTTGTCAGAAGTGTGAAGTTTTCCTGCTGAATGGAAAGATGAAAACATGCTCAATAAGCTACTGTATGTTTCTGATAAGTTGAGCTCCAAGTTGACCTTTGATCCCACAAAACAAAGAGCTGCTTTTAAAATATGTCTTAATTGCAAATTATGAAATCAAAACCAGTTGCTGGTGGCAATAACTTCTGTGCATCCCTGCAGTTACCTACAGAGAAAGAAAGTTCAGGCAGCCTGAGAGACTCCCTGGTAGTCTATGCGCAGCACAACCCTTTCACAAAAAACTCAGGTAGAAATTATTAATGTTCCTTCTTCCCATCTCTGTCTTGTTCTGTGTCCAGCAGAGGCCTGACTGCTTATACAGCTGAGAAATTCAGGTCTCAGTGCCTTGCTGATTTTGTGGAAAGATTTTATTCAATCTCTACTTCATTTCCTAGTTTTGAGCCTTCTGTGCTTTACTGACGTGCATTTTTGGCCGGACAATTCCCAATACTGAGCAGCAGTACGCAGAGCTATTTGTGAGGTCAGGAAATTAATCTGAAACTTAACAAACCATTGTTTATCTCATTATATGCATCTTCAGAGAGCCAAGAGCAACCTACAGAGTGCCACTGTTGTGAGTTTTAATTGCCAGCTGATGAAGGCAGGTTGCTGTTTGGAGCAGAAGCCCTGTGGATGGAATGCAGCCCGAGCCTCGCTGCCCTGTGCCCGCAGCAGTCGCGGGACCCGAGTGGCTGCGGCTCCCAGTGTAGCCTCAGTGAGCACAGCATCCTTTCTGCCTGGCTAACTAATTCACTTAGAGGAACATTCACTCAGAGGCTGGCATATTTTTTCCCCCCCTTTTGTCAGATGGATGAATGTCATGGCAGCCAAGGACAGATGAAGGCTTGAAATATTATAAGCAGAAGCCTTTCACTAACATAATATAAAGCCAATTTTTGCAAGCATATCTCTGAGGAGGAAATAGGCTGGAGATTATAATGAGAATTTTTTTCTAGCTGTAAAATTTTGTTAAGATGCAAGCAAAAAAGAAAACAAACCATCCACTAAACCTATCAAACTTAGCTCAGTGCTGAAACTCCAGTGTTGCTTAAGACAATACTTCTTGAAATTGCCACATCATTCAATTTTAAGTGATTTGCATGCCAAATGCAAAAAAAAAAAAAAAAAAAATTAACTGGAAACTTCCCCCCTACACCCCTCTGAGACATATGGTGAGACAACAACAGAAATGATGGATGTAGTGGATGATTGCTTGCTGAACCAGTGTGTGAGAAACTATGCTAGGAATAATTCATGTCAAGACATGGTCTTAACTAAAAGACGTATTAAAAACAACATCTTGACAGGTTTAATATCTTACATGATACACATAATCTGTGACTTCTAAGGCATGCGATTATCTCTAAACATGATANAAGATGTAGGTGCCAAAAATCAGCAAAATTAAAGTGCATATACTGGGAAAAGTAATTTTGAAATAATTTATTTAATAAATTATAATTTATAATAATTTATTCAATTTGAAAAAATTTTCTTGGCTCTCACTTATATATGGAGGAATTTAGACTCCATGGCTGCCTGATGTTATATGGTGGTTTTTTTGTTTGGTTTAAAGAAACAAAACAAAAATAATTAATTAATTTATTTACAGTGAAAGTTGGATCACTTGTGAAGACTCTTAGAGACTCCATCTCACCTTCCTGCCTAGAAAGTTTCAATCCCAAATTTCTCACCTTTCCCCCATAGGAGAGGCCCAATAGCTATGATGCTGGTACAGGAGCTGGAGTGGGGTGTGAGAGGGCAGAAAGTATCTGTTGTTTCTCTCACTGAAGCTGTTCCACTATGCAGAAAAACCTTCACAAGTAAAAAGATCAATCAGGCACCAAGAGAAATGTATGACTGTATCATTTAGCAGTTTGTACAGCCACCTGGCAGAAGGAAATCTACATATCACCCCTCCACCAGGCTCTTTTTGCATGATTTTATGTGAAAAAATCACTGGAAAGTGTATAAAAAAATTCTGACCCTATGATCTTTCTTTCCACTTTTTATTGAATTGTATTGTACATAAGTGCTTTGCATAGGAGGAACCCTTGTCAGAAGTGTGAAGTTTTCCTGCTGAATGGAAAGATGAAAGCATGCTCAATAAGCTACTGTATGTTTCTGATAAGTTGAGCTCCAAGTTGACCTTTGATCCCACAAAACAAAGAGCTGCTTTTAAAATATGTCTTAATTGCAAATTATGAAATCAAAACCAGTTGCTGGTGGCAATAACTTCTGTGCATCCCTGCAGTTACCTACAGAGAAAGAAAGTTCAGGCAGCCTGAGAGACTCCCTGGTAGTCTATGCGCAGCACAACCCTTTCACAAAAAACTCAGGTAGAAATTATTAATGTTCCTTCTTCCCATCTCTGTCTTGTTCTGTGTCCAGCAGAGGCCTGACTGCTTATACAGCTGAGAAATTCAGGTCTCAGTGCCTTGCTGATTTTGTGGAAAGATTTTATTCAATCTCTACTTCATTTCCTAGTTTTGAGCCTTCTGTGCTTTACTGACGTGCATTTTTGGCCGGACAATTCCCAATACTGAGCAGCAGTACGCAGAGCTATTTGTGAGGTCAGGAAATTAATCTGAAACTTAACAAACCATTGTTTATCTCATTATATGCATCTTCAGAGAGCCAAGAGCAACCTACAGAGTGCCACTGTTGTGAGTTTTAATTGCCAGCTGATGAAGGCAGGTTGCTGTTTGGAGCAGAAGCCCTGTGGATGGAATGCAGCCCGAGCCTCGCTGCCCTGTGCCCGCAGCAGTCGCGGGACCCGAGTGGCTGCGGCTCCCAGTGTAGCCTCAGTGAGCACAGCATCCTTTCTGCCTGGCTAACTAATTCACTTAGAGGAACATTCACTCAGAGGCTGGCATATTTTTTCCCCCCCTTTTGTCAGATGGATGAATGTCATGGCAGCCAAGGACAGATGAAGGCTTGAAATATTATAAGCAGAAGCCTTTCACTAACATAATATAAAGCCAATTTTTGCAAGCATATCTCTGAGGAGGAAATAGGCTGGAGATTATAATGAGAATTTTTTTCTAGCTGTAAAATTTTGTTAAGATGCAAGCAAAAAAGAAAACAAACCATCCACTAAACCTATCAAACTTAGCTCAGTGCTGAAACTCCAGTGTTGCTTAAGACAATACTTCTTGAAATTGCCACATCATTCAATTTTAAGTGATTTGCATGCCAAATGCAAAAAAAAAAAAAAAAAAGATTAACTGGAAACTTCCCCCCTACACCCCTCTGAGACATATGGTGAGACAACAACAGAAATGATGGATGTAGTGGATGATTGCTTGCTGAACCAGTGTGTGAGAAACTATGCTAGGAATAATTCATGTCAAGACATGGTCTTAACTAAAAGACGTATTAAAAACAACATCTTGACAGGTTTAATATCTTACATGATACACATAATCTGTGACTTCTAAGGCATGCGATTATCTCTAAACATGATACTTCAGTAGAACTGCAATTTTATGAAAAGATTTCAAGAAATGCTTCATCTAATGTTAAATCAACCTTTCACAAAATAAAGGGAACTTCAAGTCATTCTGAGGTATGGTATGGCCTCATCTTTATCTAATACCACTTCAAATTAGTAGTGATTCCCCAGGGAAAGCAGAGTAACAATGCTATGAAATAGGTGAAAGTGACCCAAGAAACAGGATAATGAGGCATTTTGGATAAAAATGCATTTCATATGGACAAAGGATTCAGTGCTTTGCCATGATGAGAACCCACTGATACCTTTGCTAATACAGCAGACGTAGTTCACATATATTTCCATCATCTGTATTTTATTAAAGAATAAATTTTACAATACTTGAAGTAACAAAACTTAGGTTGGATGTTTAACAGTGATGGAAATTAGATAATGCTAACAAGTAGAACTGGCATTGCTTACTGCTGTGATTAATGTCGTTGTTGTGACAGTTATAAGATCAGTAACAGTGGCTTCTAAACTGGCCACTTGGTTGTACCCCACCATGAACAGGAATCCTGGATGAGGGGACAGAGGACTGAGCTGGGACATATGGAATGCTCCTCACCTAGTATGGGATCCTGGGCACACCGGTTTTCCCATGTCATCTCTTGTTTATCGCACAAGTTGAGAAAGCTGTCCTTGACTAAAGGAATTTTAAAGTATTTTTCATAGTCATTGGCCAATGAAATCAGCTAATAACAAGTAAATGCTGCAAAACGTCTTCTATTCCATAGTGGTTTTCATCAAAGGACAGGATTCTCGAGAACTGAAATGAAGAGAGTTGGGATCAGCATGCAGAAGGACAAGTAATTAATCTGTGTTTCATACAAGAGATGTTCAGGTATCTCTGAGGTTAGGTATAAAGGAGATTGGACTCTTTCACTCTCATCTCTCTAATTTGTGCATCTGCTTGTTTTTTGAATTTAAATTGGGTCAAACTTAGCAAAAGGTAGAGCAAAAAAAAAAATCTTATGCACCCTGTAGTGACATGCAGTTTAACAGATGCTGACCAGATGGAAACAGCCTTTTTTTTTCAAATGATCTAGTATTGTCGGTTGAAAAGTATGAAGTTTTGTGGATTTATGGTGTTGCCCTCTGAAAAAGCTTGCTAGTTCTAACCAGTGATGTTTTTATCTTTCCATAAATTAGGCAAAGGCTGAGATTTACCTCACAATGAAAGTATAACATACATTCCTGCAAACTAAGAAAGTCATCACAGAAGCCCTGCAGTAATATTCACAATAATTCAGTAATATTCAGTCCTCTTGTATTGCTATTGTTTATCAGTATACAAGTCTTGAAATAGTAGAATCTGGATCATAAAATGGCATATAAAAATTATTTCTTATCTTTAATATGTCTTTCTATCTGGCAAGTAAAATCCCAGCTCCCTATGTCTTATATGTGAAAGGATGATTTTTTTCTGCCAATGGCCATATTTTCAGCAGCTTCTTATTAATTCCTATAATCCTTTTCTTTGACGTCTTCCGACATCTCATAACTGAAGGAGAGTACATTTCTGTGCACAAGGAGTTAGACATAGCAACAGAAGGGAACACAGTTTTGGTGGCTCTGACAAAGACAATTTGATGGCCAATAGCCCCAGCTTTTGCAAAGTCTGACTTATCTATGAATGAACCCTTAACTGATTGTGGAAAAATGTGCAAGACTCCCAAAGAGTAGTAGCAAGGAATAATGGAAAAGCAACAGGCAAGTCAGAGAAATAAATAAATCAATATTTGAAGTGAAATAGAATTAGAATATCTATAGATTTCTGAAGAAATCCAGTTTTATTGAGTAGTCCCCAGCTTGCTCACTGTTATATGCTAGAATACTTAAATATTCGGTATTGCAAACTTTGCTAAAATGACCTCTTGGCACTCATGCAAGAGATGAAAATTATTTCCATCCAATTCTCAGAGGGAATTTAGACATTCAGAAATTAAATTTTGGAATCTGCCTTTGTAAGGAAATATCAATACATTGTAACATTTGAGAGGATAATTCAGTCAAACTACCTTTCTGATGTTTCTCTTGAAACTCAAGGCACAAGAATTCTGGTGTTCTGTGGGAGCCCAGTGCTTGAGAAAAAAGAGACAGAGTTCTTGGTTCTCAGCTGGTCGGTGTGCGTGACATTGCCTTGGCTTCTTTCAAGTCCACAGAATAAATCACTTTACACTGCCAAAGTGTCTGACCCTAATTAACCACAGAGCAACCTGGGGAGATAATTAGGCTGTGGGCAGAGACAAGCATGGAAAAAGGCAAAAGAGCCATGGATAGTAATGAAGAAAATATTTGTTAGTTGAACCGCTGGGAGAGGGAATCTGAGTGAGAAATACACTTTGGTTTATGGGTTGGGGCAATATGTAAAATAAGTATTAGACAAAAATTTGCTTCAACTTTGAATTTCACCTTTAAAATTACTCAGGTTACTACTTCTTCCATATGAAATAAAGTGAGTTCCTGAGTCAGGAACTTTTCTATTCAAATGTGCAAATTTTGATAAATTTAATTTAATTCAATTTTATTTTTTGCTCCTTCTGAACTGTGCAAAATAACATGCAGGATGAGATACTTAGATCCCACCAGTGAATTTTAATTCTTTTTGAGTTACCTTCCTGAGCATATGAGCAAATGGTAGCACTTCTTATAAATCAAAGGCTAATAACCCAAAACAAAAAAGGAGACTCAATCCTCCCAGCTGGAGCAGGGAGGTTGATACCTTTTTGTTTAGGACCTTAATAAGCTGAGATGGCCCGTTCTTTCAGAGGCAGTTCCCAGTGTGTCAGATTCAACATATCAATGAATTCATAGGTGAGCTGAATCCAAGCTCAAATAAAATGAGAAATAGAAGTTCAGACAGCAACATCTAAGCAGTGAGAAAGTAGCTTCCTATTTTGTTTCTGTTTCATGTAAGCTTAAAAGACAGGAAAAAACAGAAAGAGGTGAAAAAATAACAAAAAAATGGTAGAAGAGTAATGAGTTCCCTGTTTAATGCACTCAGCAATAGCTTATAGACAGAAGATTTCAGAGTGCAGTGGATGTATTTCTCTAAAATTAGAAAGGAATGAAACCAACCCATTGGTTTGGTCCCACAGGATGGGATACAAAGCTGAGGTACATCAATAAAAATTGAATTAGATTTAGAACTCTGCCCTATTACCTAATTATAGCATGCTTGGAGATATATGATAATTTACCAATAAAGAGAGACCTATTGAACATGTTAGTCCATAGGTTTCACGCTGAAGACTATTTTCATTAATCAAGCAGCTAGATAGTTACCCTCACCACTTTACTTTTAAAGAAAGGGGAGTTAAGTTTCTCCTGTAAAGCTGCTTCTGTCTCAGTGCCTGGCCAGAATATACATGAGTCAAGAAAAAACCATTCTTTGTTTGTATGCAGACCACGTTTGCAACTTGTGTTAGTCTAGTGGCTCCAGTGAGTGTACAGCAGGCTGTAAGTTGGCTCTGCATGTTGCATTCTGTTTCACCTATTTGTAATGTGAGCAACACCAATCCTACATATAAAAAACATTTTTTAAGTTGCAAATAAACCCACCAGACTCTTAGGGAAGGAGAAGTAAAGGTTGCTGAGGCATCTTTGCTTCTATCCCTTTGTGTGTGCTTTATGATATAGTCTATAATTTTGTGACTAAATGTAAAAACGTGCTGGGTGGAGAAGAGCACGCGACCACATATTTATATGCATTGACAGACAAGGGGATGGGTTTTTGGGTCAAACTTATTTGTGACTTTTTCTGAGCACCTAAGATTTCCATCAGTTTTCTGCTCAAGTACTATTGTATTCTTTTGAAGACTTTTTTTCTGCGAACCGAGGACGAGAGACAGCCAGATCCTCTGTGGCTGTGCATCCTCTCTCTTCCCTGCGATATGGAGTGTGTGCTGCATCTGCTCATGGGCAGGTGCTCCCTGCCCCTATTTATTTTCCCCAGAAAATCCTGCACTGGGCAGCCTTCCTTGTCAGCATGCTGTAGGCTGGCCAGTACACACCTGGACATTACCCCTGGTCCCTTTGCCACAATGTTCCTCCAAACCCATCATTTTAGTTTGACAGTGGCAATCTCAGAGCTTGTGCTCTGTGCCAGGGATAAGAATAAGAGAGCCATGCCAGTACTGGAAAGTGATAGTGCAGCTGCTGCAGAAAGTGAGTAGGGATGATAGTGAAGAGAGTAAATTGTTTGGGACACAAAATTTACAATTGTAATGAGAATTTGTCTGCTGACTGTTGTTGTATCATCCATCAGCTATTTCTGGCCTTAGGCAACACCCATGCTGTTAGCTGTTAACAACTTCAGTCTGCTTCCTTCTACTTTAGTTCATGGCTTTATTTTTGCTTCAGTAAGTTTCAGCACCTAAAAAAGTGAAATTAAAAATGGATGTGAAAATTTTATTTGTGGGTGCTTTAGGCATGGGGACTCATCCAGAAAAGTGTAAAATGTCAACTGCTTATTTATTTCCTTCTTGATGTGTAAGGTTTGGCTGCATTCATGAAGAATTCCCCCCCCTCTTTATAGTATCCCTTTTTTTTTTTTAAGCCTAAAAAAGCGTTGAATTCACAACTGTCATTGGCAAACTTGCTGAGGGCTCACTCAGTCCCACTGTCCATGTCACCATCAAATATGTTAAACAGTGCCAGTCCCAATACCAGCCCTGAGGAAGGCCACTGGTCTCCAAGTCAAAGGAAGCCTGTATACATATTCCTCTTTCAAATGCTTTTAAAAATACATTTCATCTGAAGCTGTGGGTAGAACAAGCCCAGAATCAGTTTGGCAGCTAGGGCTGAAGTGAAAAACCACTTGCTTTTGTTCTTTTATTGTGCATAGGAACCCTTAAGGTGGGCATCTGAGTAATGTTTTGACTGCAACACGATACATTTTAATTCTTTCATCAACATCATCATCTGCTGGAGAAAAAATAGTTGGGCAACTGAGTATAAATTTCTCTTGAAGATGGCATTTACTGGGGCAATAGCACCACGAGGCACAACTCTATAGTTGCATAGAGATGTTTATATTCATTAGTTCATGTTCTTTTCCTTCAACATTTATAGCTGAAATAATTTTCCCAATGGCTTTAACAGAACAGTCTGATTCTCCACTAGCTGTAAAGCTATTACTCTTCAATAAGAGAATCCTACATATTTTGCAAGTACCTAAATACTTGCCTATGGAAAATTGGGCTCTTATCCATCTGTAATGCTCTTGAATTCTGGAGATGGAAAGTACCTTATCCAGTGATGTGACAATGGCACTGGCTGTTGTCTACCATTTTATTTCCACCTGGAGAATTGTAAACACTCATCAGTAATGACCAAAGCAGAATACTAGAGATCCCTAAACATTCACATCTTCCACAGACCCCAGACGACTAAAAGTAATAAGAATTAAATGAAAACAGTCCAGACTGCTTCTCCATTTAGAATGCATAGTTCATCCTAGTTTTGAGACTCTAAGAAGTTTAGTTTAAGGCTTGTTTCCATTTTTTTTTTAATGTGTTAAGCACATTTTTTGTCCTAATACACAGTAACAGTAGTTAGAAATGACTACTGCAAAATCTGCAAGTACATTGCTATCTATCCATAGTCTGTAGTTTCATTTTTCAGAATGGATGTGCAGGTGAAAGGCAGCTACAGCCCCTTAGCAAAACCAGCCCTTGTCTTTGAGAGAATATGAAAGCACAGTTTTAAATATGGGTATTCTTGTTTTAAAACACATATGATTAGTTTCAATTTTGGCCTTAGAATGTAAAATTTATTTGTGAAGTTTTACAGCTTGCTCTCCTTTTTATGTCATTTCCAGTCATTTACAAACATTGATCAAAGGAAATCCAGTCCTATACAAACAAAAATGTTGTTAATTTTTGTCTCACTCCAAGAGTTTTTGTATTGCTAATTGCTGGGTTTATGAACCAAAGCTGATTGATTGAGAGCATTGGATATAAGATGCTTCCTGGTGTAACACTTTAACTTTGGAAAGTGCTTTGCCATTCTGCTGTGGAAAGCTAATTGAGAAGGGAGTGTTCCAGTCTTCTCAGCACAGAACAACTCTGGTGTTTTGATTGCTTTTTGCCCCTAATTGCTTTAATTTAATGAAATGTCAAGTATCAGAAAGTTATGGTAGACCAGCAATCCTGGTTCCATGAGAACAGCACACCAATGCCACCAGGAATACTAGAGCTTTGTGTCTTGTCTCTGGCAATAGTGACATCACATATCTGGGGGAAAATTAACTGTTTACCTACAGGAAACACTTTGGTATGCTTTCACAGAACACTTTAGCAGCCTCTCACAGCTTTCTACTCAGAAACTTCATCAGACAGAGCAGGTATGTTGAATGGACCTCAGCAGATTCTTCTTTAAATATATTTAAATGCATTTTTCACTAACTTCTAGCAACTGCAACATCCTGCAGGAAGTCAAATTCCAGATAAAATGGTTTAATTTTAATGCTAAAAGACTCATGCCATTTGATTTTCTTTCAGAATTTAATTTCTCTTATCATTTTGGTTTTCATTCTATCTTGGATTAGGATTTTTTTAATTAAAGAGTTTTCTGTAAAGGAGAAATCAAGTGCACGCCTGCATGCCCAGCTGTATTTATGGGATTATACTATTTTATTTGAGGGAAAAATAGGTAGTCTTATGATTACAGATAATTTGCTGTAATGCTCTTAATTTATAGCAATCATTAGGAATAAAGACAGAATAAAATAACAGGCAGAAAATCCTGTGCTGTAATCCATATAATGAGCAAATTGAAGAGAATTAATGTCTGAGTTTGCTATAAGTTTACTATTTTCTGATTTTTAAGCATTATCGTTTGTAGCCTTGGTTACACTAATGCAAGTTGCTATATGCTAGTAGTTTATATTCCTCAAAATTTCATATGGCAGATTTTATAGCTGCCTTATAGCTCAGTCAGCCCTAATACAGAAGAATCTCAAAATGGGATAAAGTTTATAGTGAGTTTTAATGAGCAGCACTAAGAAGTCCAAAGACATCCCATGCTGTTTCAGACTTCTGGGTCTGAAAGTGAAGCTGAACACATCACACAGCAAAGCTCTCTCTTTCAGCTGCTGAGATTTCCTGATTTCTGAAGCAGCAGCCTTCTGTGATCTCATAATTTTCTCTTGAAAGTCAGAAAGGCAATGGAAATACATAAAAAATTTAAAGTAACAAAATATAAATTAAACAGAAGGTCATTGGAGAACTTGCACTTTTTCAGAATGGTTTGTCTCCACTGCAGAGCTGACATGTGAGTGCATTGGTTATATTCCATATATTGAAAATTCCTAACTTGCCTCCAATATCAGCTGACAATGGCAAATAAACAGCTCTGGTTCATAATCTAGATTTTTTTTTTTTTTTGCACATGGCAGGGACTGAATTTGAATTTCAACATATGCCAGGGAGAAAATGCCCACCAGGATGCTAGAACTACATAGTGCTTGCTATCATCAAATGATGTGAGGACTTGTAAACTGTGATTCAAAAAGACATGAGATTATCTGTGTAATCACTCAAATGTAAAGAAATAGCAGGACCATGTTTTTGGCACTGTTATCTTCTCCCACAAAACGTACATATTGTCCTGTCAGCATGACCTGTCTGTTTCTGCAACTCTTCTTATGACAGAAATGCATATCTGTCACTGCAACAATACAGCAGGGAGCAGGTACCCACGGTTTTACACTGATGTCAAATTCGTCCACCTGCTTTGTCCTGAAACCTGTAATCTTGAGATGACTGACAGCACCAGAAACCTTGGGGAATTGCATCATTACTGAGGCAAGAATTTGATTTCTGTCTGATTTGTTTGCTCTGTTTATTTGCTGAGCAGCCGACTAGTCTGGATTGCACAGCAGGATAAGATTCACCCAAAATGGGGAAAGGGAGAGTGCACTTGGGAACAGACACTCCTGCACCTCCCCTGGAACACTCTGTCCATGGAGGCCCACAGTTGTTTTCTCAGAATAGCCATTCCCATACACTTTTTAACAATGTTTCCTGAGGCATTAGGGATACAAAATCACCTGTGACCTGCGGCTTGCAGTACTTGCCTCCCAAAATGACATAATCCTTTCTGGGAAAGAGGAAGTCCCAACTCAAATTTCTATTTTCCAAGTAGGCTTTGATGTATCACGTGCCAGGAAAATGGCTATCAGCCATTCTCCATGGGTATCCCTCCTGTTGGAGCTGCTCAGCTAGCTTCGATTCAGTTAACCCTAGGTTAAATAATAATTGGTCTGACGGAGTCTATACCCCCCTGGTAAGTGTACTCAGCTGAGACCTAGGAAGCTGAGGTCTCAGTCCTTGCTAAATGTTTAATGCTGTGTGCACAAAGAATAGCTCCCACAGGATGAACCCCCAGCACAGAAGAAGCAAAAATGAAATCATCCAGAAGAGTGGTTTGAACTTGGCTCTTTGACATTGCAGGGATACTCTAATTGGATTATCAGATCCTGTGAGGTGGAACCTCCCTTGCTTTTTTCTCTTTGCAAATGAAGTAGAAACATTTAGCTCCAGGTTTGCAGATTGTAATCCCAGGCAACAGGAGAAACCTTCACAACTCTCACTGTGACTGGGTGAGCTGATGGTCAGCACTGTGTTGGTTTTAGCTCTGTTTTACTCCTGACTCCCTGTGTTGTGGATTGCTCTAAAAAAGTCTGTATCTCCACGGCTGGAGGCCCTGGGCAACAAGTGGAGAAAGCTTGGGAAACTCTGCTTCAGTCTCTGTTCAGGAAAATCCTGAGAAATCTGTGAAAGGAAATACTGAGCAAAAGAACAAGTAGAGACTTCAGAGTAATCTGACTCTGGAAACCAATGTGTATCAACAAGAAGGGGAAATTAAAAGAAGCTTTCTTACTGTGATGAGGAGAACCTATGGGAAATACTTCCTATCAAACACTTCACTAAGTAACTCATAATCATTTATTTGGCTGTTTGGATTAATTAATATTTAAAATAATTTAAAAGGTGTCTCTCCTGAAACATATAAGTCCTTTTACCTTGTTTTTCCCTGTTCTTATTCCATACACTTTGATTAATATCACAGCGTGAACTCAAGGCATATAAAAATGGGTTCCTTTGAAGTGAAACTAAACTGGAAAGTGCTCTCCCAAAACACGCCTTGCCCATTCTCATGCTAGGCCTGAACCTATAGGGTCAGCCTAGAGCTGAGTTGAAGTAAAAAACTGGGATGTGCATTGTCTAGCACTGATCTACAGATCCACTTCTGGTGTGCCCATAACGCCGTTTCAGCCTTCATTCCTCCTGCAGGCAGCTCACCAAGAAGCTGCTCTGAGCACCAGTAGTTGGCACGGTTCTGCTGAGGCAGCTGGGGACCCTGACCCTTTATATGGCCATTTCCTGGAAGTGACAGTCATTCCTCCAGTCACCTATGCCAGTTGAGGTGATGCTTTCCTCCCTTGTTCCCTTTCCTTGCACACAACACGCAGTAACAGCCATTTTTGGAAACGTGTCTGCTGTGGCAACAAGATTGTTCGTGCTCAGAATTGCGTCACCTCTCCAAAATTCAGCTGTGCCAGCTGACGGGCTGCCCAGCTGCTGCAGTACCTCACTCTGCTGGCTGACAACCTCCAAGTTCTGTGTGAACTTGACAATCTTCCTCTTTGTGTTAAGTTTAGATGTTATTCAGTCAGACTTTCATTTCTTAGCAGCTCTTTTTCATGAAGAAAGGCACAAGATAAGAAGGAGGAATAGATCAGCTTCCTTGATATCCTTCTTAATTGTATGAACCCAAATCAAATGTATTCCATTTTTTTGCTTTTATCTAGTGCAGGTATTGAATGAATAAAATTTAATCTTGAAGTGCTGAAACAAACGATTAGAATGTTATTTAGTTATCAGGCACTCTTAGGGGTCATGGGATAATTAATGCATAATCTGACTGCAAGTAGCATTTAGAGTTATTGTATTGATATTTTTTATTCTTTTCATATTGAAAAAACTAAAAAGGACCTTCCTGTCTCACTTCCTTTGTGTTGTAGAGTAGCTACAAGTAGACAGTGCTTCTGTGAGACCAGGGAATTTTATGATCAATCCTAATGTGATCAGCCATTGACGTAACTAAGACTGTGAATGCAAGATGACATCTGGGTGGTATTAGCAGAATTTATATTAAATTAAAATAATATGAATATTTAGAATAATGTAATGTAGAATACTTAACCAAACTTTTGTGCCATGGATGCATGCTTCTGCAGTTGAACCATTTGAATAAGCAATGAAAAGTGGGTTAAAAAATAAGTAAGAATGAAGCATCACTTCACCTGATACTGACACATAAAATTGCAAAATAGCAAATATTGCATTATTATAGATCTTTCAAGGGAGTGCATCAGTATTGGAATGATTGCTAACTGTTGCATTTGGGCTGAATTCAAGAGGGCACAGTGTTTCAGAACCTGATTATCTCTCCTAACTTGCTCTTTATCTCAGTGGGTAGAATAGAGGTAATAATTAGAGAATTAAGCTTTGCTCACTCAGTCATGAAGTGCACATATTCACTTGCTGTTTCATATTTAATTTCCAGCTGGAGGAGTTTAATTTATTTTGCTTTCTGCTGTGCCCACACCTGACCGACCAAAGCAGCTTCACGAGGGTCCCAATGATCTCTACTATTTAACCCCTGTATCTCTTGCTATTGCTTTGCAAAGCAGCTTTCCTTGGAGGTTTGTGCCACAGATCTTTAGATACAGCTTCAGTGACTGCTGTCCCTGTTGATGTACATCCATGGAGTACACTCACATTCCTTTCAGAAGGACAGGAACTATGAAGAGGAACCTAGTAATGATGCATGGCAGGGTCTGGTCTTCACTCAGCAATATGTAAATTTTAGATGCTTTTAGCACTTCAGTTTCCCACTGTCAGAGTCATGGGTCATGTTTTTTTTTGCTTGAGAAATATAAGAATGTTGTTTCCAATGGGCAGAAATAATAATATATCACTGGGTGATACTGATGAACAACATGTTCCTTTTAAATTACTATTTCCTGTCTGAATCCAGATGTTTTCTGTGGTCCCTCCTGGCAAAATGCTGTCTGTGAGAAAGTCCCTGCTGTCTGTCACAATACAGTGTTATCTTGTGAAGGGTTCCTTAAATATCTGCAAGGTCATAGAGATTAAATGTTCTCTTGGGAAACTCAGGAAAAGTAAAATGTCAGCATCACCTTTCACCCAAGTGAAAGGTTGAATGACATTTCCAGTGATATTGATTAGAGCATCTTTCAGTGTGAAAACAGAATGGTGATTTCAACATCTGCAGAAGTAGATGCAGGAGTCTGTGAGTGTAGGCAGCATTTCATTTCAGAAGAAATTCAAGTCTGGGAATCAGGAAATCTCTTTCCTCAGAGTGCTTGGCTCTTGTCACTGGGGAGCTGGATTTTTCTCTCTCCATTTGCACGGGTAAAATTGTGGTCTGAGGGGGACCATGCACAATGCTACTTCCCTCTCTGAGGTACCTTCTTCCCTTACTTGTCTTCAGGCTGTAGTGCTAGGGAAAACCACTTCATCCAGGATGCTCCTGTGCTGCACAGTCAAAAAGGACATTCCAAGCCATCTGTGAAAGTCACAACTTTTAAGATGCCTTCCTCTCATGCCAATTCATACTATAAGACAAGTCACTGGCAGCCCCAGAAAACTGGATTTCTGTAAGCACAAGTGAACAGCTATTTCATCAGAGAGCTGACTTCTCTCTACCACAGCCACTTCCACTGACTCAGGGTATATGTGTCAAAGGAAGGATCATCACCATCTTGACTGTTTAGCATGTAGTTTGTTTCACATCATATATTTTAGACAATCAGTGTCTCTACAATGCTTCTTGCATTAAACAGAGCAGCAGAGTGAAAAATTACCCAAGAATGTAAAGAAGAAAAGAGAATGGGAAATGGCAATTTTCATCTGGGGTAAACTGACAGCTGCACTGAATCCAGTGGAGGTATCCTGCGTTCTGCTGCAGATCCTCCAGACAAGAATCCATCTTAATTTTTTTCAGAGAAGATCAGAAAAGTGCTGAAATAGGGAGTTACAGACAGACTGTTTTAACTTGCAGAGCTGCAGATGATGTTTTGGCACCAGAAATGGTGGGGATTTTGCCAGCTCACAAGGAAGATCAGAGTGCTAGGAAAGGAGAAATAGAGAAAAAAGCGCAGAGTCTGAAACAAGAGAGAAGAGTCTGAAGCAAGTCTAACATTATTTTAACAGTTCTTTGAGTGTGCCCCTATAATATAATTAATACAAATGTATCTATTCTTTTTGAAATACATTTTTACTGCAATTCTGAAGCAGTAAAATTGAAACAAGTCATTTAACAATACAAAGAAATCATCTTCACATTCTAACTTATTATAACTCAATTTGCCTTCATTATTAATAAAGTAATAAAATAATCTTAATTAATGTTCAGATTTTCTATATCTTTGCATAATTGGTAGATGATCTTCTGTGCACTGAGCATTTTTCAATTTCAAGATTATCTCCAGGTTGAGCTCCCAAGCTCTCACTTGATCTTTTGTTGTCCTTCTTGACCTCAGTGTTCACAATCAAATGGCTATTTAGATTCTTGTGATTGCAGCCTGAGAAAGAGAAGGCAGGGGAAGTTTATCTTTAGCCTGGCCCTTCTGTAAACCCATATTGTTTCTTTGCTATTACAGAAAGAAATTGGGGTTGTAGAAGTCTGCATTACATTGATCGTCTACTGGGTTCAGAGACATAATGGGTTTTATTTGATTTCACTTACGCCAATGTAAATTAGAAGGGGCTGCATTAAAGCTATCAAAAGAAGCAGCTGCATTGTACTGGTGCAGGGGAAATAGTAAGACCCCCCCTGCCTCTCCCACAGCAGCAACTTTTTCCCCATTTCTCTATCCTCTGTTGAGTTAGAACAGAGCAAGATTGTTGCACAAAAATAGCTTTTACCATTCTTGTATGAATATCCAGCAAAATTTAGTCTAGCAAACTATCAGGATGATTTCTTAAATTTTATGCAGGGATCACTGCAGCAGAGGGATGTGTTGCCAACAGCAAAAGCTTGGGAACAAACAGAGAAGGGAACTGACAGCCTGGCAAGATGCCATTTTTGTCTTCCCTGATTTTCTAGGACTTCACTAGTGAGGCAAGCTGGGTGTTTTTTTAGCAACCTTGATACCCTATTTATGACATACAAGATGCTGCCCTGAAAATCCTTGATTGCAAAGGCTTTGATTTCCTAGGGTGGGTACTGGCAGGCAGCAGGGGAGAGGCTGCCAAGCTGCCCAAGGGCACAGACTGGCATTGCTGAGGGGCAATAGCAGACAGCATCTTTCAGCTCTATTTTACTGATGGCATTAGAAACAGAAGTGGGTCTCATCTAAGTCTGTGGACCTGTCACCTCACCTCTGAGAAGGTTTGAAATCCAGTTGTGGTTCTAATAGCCTAATCAAACTCTTTGTGTCTACAGGCAGGGCAAACTGTCTGGGGCTGGGGCTACAGACAGCAGCTGTTGAAGGAAATGGCAGAAGGGCAGTTCCACAGGATTTACTTAGACACTAAGGATCTGTCTGTGCTATTGGTCCTGAAATATAAATAATAACATTACCTCTTTAGCACTAGAAAATTCTGCATGGAGCCTGTACAGATTTCATTATGGCAGAATCAGGAGCTAAGGAAACACGGGAAGGTGGGCTCATGCCCAGGTTTTACATAATTTTCTAATATTTGTAGCAATGTGGAAATGCAAGGTAAGGTTGGTTTGGATTTTGCTGTTGTTATTGCCTTTTGTAAGGCACTCAGCATATGAGTCAAGTCACCTGAGTTTAACTATCAAAACCTGTGTATCTAGTCTAAGCCAGTCACCTCATCAATGAAGAGGAAAAGACAATCACAGGCAGCAATTAATCTAATCTTAAACTGGGGGCCTGAGATAAGTGATCTGAATACCACTCTAGAGGAATCTATCTGACAAAAGACAGAGCACAGATAAAGAGTATAGACAAATTAATTTCAGACCCATGAAGTTAGGGGAGACAAATGCATTTGGGGTCATTGATGATCACAGATATTTAACAGATGTGGAAAATAAAGATGGACTTGGATGTTATTCTGTGAAAGAACAACTGCAGATTACAGTGCAAGGTGGTGAGTACTAAAGAGCCAGTGTGCTGTGGGCACACTGTGAAAAGCTTCCTAAGTGCTTTAGCACGTTGGAATAGTCTATTGTCCTTGGCTGGCCTGTTTACCATACGGTGATTAGAGCAAAGATACCTGGCTGCCTTTTTGATGCAGAAGAAAGTGGAAAGAACTCCAAAACAGTGGTGGAAAGAGACACCCTCACAGACCCTAAAACACATGCTGAGGAACTCCTTGCTACTAGGTGTTGCAAGGGCTGAAAGTGTTTCAGAGAGAGACAAATTAGACAAATTAGACAAATTCCTGGAGATTAAAGCAAACTGTGCACAGAACTAATTGTACTGGAAGGCCAGTGCCCAGATCCAGGTCAAAAAGGACCTGAAACCTCTAAATCTGTAAAAAGCAAATTGAATTATTTTTCTTTTCAAACTACCTGCCCTGACCACAGTCTGTGATTGCAATCAGGATATTGAAAAAGCTAAGCTTTCCCTTTCTGGGTGTAAGACTCTTCTCATATTCTTATAGCTTCTTATGGCTAGTGGATCTCCTATACCAACAAAGCATTTTGCTTCAGACCCTCCCTCTCCAACAAGTTTTCAAGTGAAATTGGACATCAATGTGTCACAATGTTGTTACACAACACTAGCAGCTCACAGAAACATGGTACAAAGAAAAAGATTTTGATGGTTTGTAAAAAATATCTCCTTTGGACAGCTTTTTGAAGGGAATCTCAGAACAGGTTTCAGGTATCTTCTTCTGTTGGCAAAATATTGCTGTGTTTGTTGCAAAAAAAGGGTAATCTCTACTAGAGCCAGTTCCAATTCGGAAATATCTTGGATTTTTAATGTTAGGTAGTGACAATAAAGAAAATTAATCTAATCACAGAGATTTTGTCTTAGACATTCATACTCTGTGAATTTCTTGCTATCCAGATGTAGTCACCAGGGTTTCCTAGCATTGTTTTTGCTTGTTGCTTTGTTCATATGGCATATTAGAGGTTCTTTTAGCAGTACATATTAGTGTTTGTGTTGAAAAGTAGATTTCCTCTATTTTTAGATGCAGAATTACTCTTTTGGTAAATATCAATGCTTGAGATAAAATGCTTTTTTTTCAGATCTTCATAAACAATGAAACCAACACAATTTTAATTGGATTATTCCTCAATTTGTCACTACCTGGTATTCCTCTTTTCCCTAAAAGAATCTTAATTTGTGCTTGGAGGAAACCAACCTATTTTAAAATCCAATCTTTCTCCTCACATAATATCCATTTTCTATGAATAGCAGTATTTATTGATTCTTCTTTAACTGAAGCTTATTAATTAGAGTGGTACTTGTGAAGTAGCTGTCCTTAAGCAAGATTAGTGTGATCTACAAGTTATTTTTCTACTAGGTTTAATCACAATTAATTATATATAACCATTTCTTATAATTCTCTACACGTTCCTAGGCTGATCACATGGCTTCACCCAGCACTTCTTAATTTTTATCGTGTCGGAAAATGACAAACCAGGAAAGATTAAAACCAAGGTATTAATGAGTGGTTTGTGGGGTTTTTTTTAGTTATTTTTCAACTATATTTTTGTTTGCTCACCAGCAACACATGAAGCACCCTGATGGGGGTCAGCAAGTGAGTGCCTTGCCAGAAAGGAGGCTGATAAAAACAGCCAGAGCAGCCAGAAGAATGACTGTATAACCTTTAAGCTTTTGTACCATCTCTATCTTCTACCTTTTGTAAAACATAAAACTGTAGTCTGAAAAATGTCCATAAAGGTTTAGACCTTTGAAACACATATGCTTAAATCTGTAAAAGTATTTAGATGCCTAAGACTGGACTGCAATAGATATTTAATTTTTACTGAGATCAAATATAGTCTAATAGGATTCTGGCCCAACAAAACATTTAGCCACCTAAATCTTGCTTACTTTAAGATCACAGAATATCCTGAGTTGGAACAGACTCACAAGGATCATCAAGTGCATCTCCCAGAGCTGCACAGCACCATCCCCAAGAGTCACACCATGTGCTTGAGTGTGTTGTCCAAACATTCCTTGAACTCTGTCAGGCTTGGTGCTGTGACCACTGCCCTGGGGAGCCTGTACCAGTGCCCAACCACCCTCTGTGTGAAGAACCTTTTCCTGATAACCAACCTAAACCTCCCCTGACACAACTTCAGGCCATTCCCTTGAATCCTGTCACTGTGCCTGCACCTCCTCTTCCCCTCACAACGAAGTGTAGAGGGGGGTTGTAGACTGGGTTGAGGTCTCCCCTCAGTCTCTACTCCAGGCTGAACAGACCAGGTGACCTCAGCTGCTCCTGGTATGGCTTCCCCTCAAGGTCCTTCACCATCTCCTTATATTGTGGCACCCAAAGCTGCCCCCAGCACTCGAGGTGAGGCTGCCCCAGTGCAGAGCAGAGCATGACAATCCCCTCCCTGGTCTGGCTGGCCATGATGTGCCTGATGCAGCCCAGGACAGGGCTGGCCCTCCTGCCTGCCAGGGCACTGCTGACTCAAGTTCAACTTGTCATCAACCAGGACCCCCCAGGTCCCTTTCTGCAGCACTGCTTTCCAGAATCTAATTCCCCACTCTGTCCGTACATCCAGGGTTGCCCTGTTCCAGGTTACCCTGGCACTTTCCCTTGTTATCTGCATTTAAAGGCATTGAAATAGCTTTAGAAGTGCAGCTGCTGCATGGTGCTAAGAAACTGACTCATGATGATCATATGATGATCATATGATGGCCGAATCTTGGAAGACGTGAGCCTGAGCCCTGCCTTGCTCCAGCACTGGTCCTACTCTGACAGATGCCCATTCTGTGTGTAGGTAAAATCCCTTTTTATATTTGTGTATAAGCAGGAGCAGGGGCTGAATTAGTCTTGTGCTGTCTGGGAGAGCTTAACTGGTTCCCTGGAAGGTCCACTACCTCCACAGGGACTCAGACAAGCACTAATGGAGACAAAAAATAGAACTTAGGCATGCTCAGGGGACCGTGACAATTTAAAGCAATGTGAATTTAAACTATAAAGGTTGGATCTTGGCTTGAGTTTAGAGAATTAGAGTTACTGGGTTTTTTTTTCATGTAGTTTTGCATCTTTGGGGCCAGACTAATGCCCAGGACCACATGCAGCCATCTGCTCTGTGAAGGGTTGAGGCTGGCTGTCTTCACTGCCTGCACGGAGAGCCCTGCATGACTAGCTCAGGTACAGGCATCTGCTCTGCAGGTGTCTGCATTTTGTCAAATGAATCCTGAGTTCTGGCTTAGTGTTAGGTGCCTAAAGTCATGACTTGGATCACCTCCACAAACACCAGTCTTGTACTGTAAGTATAATGCAAATTTCAGGATAAAAAATCCTGATGAGGAGAATAACATGCACAGGACTTGGCTTTCATTTGCACTTAGCCTGACTTACATTGCACAGATGTTAATAAAGGTGCCTTACACATCTATTAAATGCAAATTAATCACAATTTAAAACAACCTGACATGGCCTGAGTGATATATGGCGGCTTTAATGTAAAGGAGTAAGGAAGGCGTCACTCTGGCAGGCTTGTCTTTTCAGAAGAACAGCCTGTTCACATGGCAGCCTGCCTTGTTGGATCTGATTTTAGCATCTCTCTGCACCCTCTGCTTAATGCCAAGTGTGATTCAGTGCACCAGGAAACTGGCACATTTGCTCCCTGTCTTGGATGAGTAAGTCAAGGGATGACCATTATCTGCAATGTGGCATAAGTGGAAGGAAGTGGTGTGAGGCTGAGCAGCACTCAGACTCTGATCTTCCACCTGTAGCTGTGGCGGGAAGCAAAATCAGGTAATGAGAAGAAACAGCTGCTGGAGACCTCACACTACCACGTCACTGGCTCAAAGACAGGTCTAGCAAACAAAAGGTGGAAGGTGTATACAGTGCTGAGAGGGAAGAGATGTCTTTTCTCCCTTCTTTGCCCAAATTTGGATAGGCTTTTTGGTTACTAAAAATAGGGAAGCCAGGATAAACTGGAAATGCAATCTGTAACTGGACCTTACAAGTAGAAGATGACCAGCACTAAATTGTGGTTTTACAGACAAAGGCTTATTTATTGTCACTGACTATATAAAAGATTTGTGGTGCACACAGAAGCCAAACTTCAGATTTTGTCATGGTTAGTAAAATATTGAATTAAGCAAAAGTGAAACTACCTGCCATATCTAAAAGATAGTCTCAATGCCCTTTCAATGCTTTATTTTAAGACCAAGTACAAAAGGTTTTCACCTTACATAATTAACTTTTTATCATTAGGATTCAGAAAAATTGAATTGTGTTGGACACAGGTCATCATAATGAGAATTTAATGGATCTGTATTACTATGCAAGTTAAGCTTTGAATATGTGCTAAATGCATTACATTACCATTGACCTATGCAAATTTCCATCTCTGTGACTCTTTTTTTCCACTGCTGCTGCATTAAGACCCCCTCTTTCTCCTCATCTCCTTAAACAATGATTTCCTCATTTTCATATTAATTGCATCAGTTAACTGAGATAATGCTCCCACTGAAATGAGCAATAGGATGAATCACTGAAATGGTGCAGTTATTCTTTTTGCTTAACCAATTTCACAGGACCTTCACAAAGAACTGCCTTAATTTGACTTTATATAATTGCTTATCATTAGGCACAGCAGCCCCATGAAGTACCTTTATTTATTTAAGTCTCATCTCTGATTGATGGAAAATTAGTCACTTGCATATCTGAGGAACACAGATTGTTCTGCTACCAGGCAACTTCGATGTAGAATACCCTGGAGAACTTCAAAACAAGCAACTGCTAATGCATGCTGAATATAAAATACAGGGAAACAAAGTGCAACAGCTAATGACATCCAGGAGTTCCTGTAGAACAACTGTGATGTCACAGAACTGCCTTACCTGCTCCTCACTAAATTTTCTCTATGAGAAAGGAAGGACAGGCAGATGTTGTTCCAGAAGAGATTATACATCTGGCTTCAGCCACAGATATACTCTGCCTGTTTTTAACAGTGGTGATGCCTGTCTATCACACAGTGTGAATGCTGATGGTTATAACATCCCTCCTTTTAAAATTAGCAAAGCACCCTACATGGCTTGGAATTCACTCAGAAAGCTTTAATCCACCTCTCATTTTTAATATTCTTAAAGTATTTATTCAGGACAGCTCAAAGGAATTGTTCACGCTTTTCTTCTTTGTAAGGAAAAGGGTGTGTGTGTGGGGAATTAAAATTTCTGAGGCAAATTATGCTGTTATCGTCAACTGACATATTCAGAAGGGATCTAGAAAGGATGCCACCTCCAGCATAAAAGAAGCCATAGCACATTATCCTATCATGGGATTTGAGTTGAAGGATTGCCTCCAGGTCTCCTCGAAGCACGCTGTGTACTTTGGTCCCTGTAGATGAGACTACCTGTCACTGAACTAGATATCAGCAGTCATTAAATCCATATAGTCATAATATTGTTCTTTCCAGACATCAATACTGTGATTCATTTTCCCCCTTACATTTGCTCCTACTCTAATTCTACATGCCAGTCTCTCATCTCCCTCCCCAGCAGAAGCCTTAGTTAACATTTCCCTTCTTGCCAAGCTGTTGTGGCTCCTGAGGAGCACAGCACCTGAATGGCCCTTCGGACTGAAGCCTCAAATCATCTTCAGCCACTGGCATTTGAGTCAGGAAAAAACTCCTAATGAGCTGAAAGCAACAGCAAAGAATTATACTGATTATTTCTTCAATTTGTTGCACTTGGAGCTATATCAAATACAAACTAAAGAGAATATTACCCCATGGTCTTGCAGTCAGAAGTATTAACCTTGGAGTAAAGGCTGTTTTCAGTTGTTTTGGAGGGTTAAATTTTGGTTTAATTCTGTTCCTGTGAAATCCCAGGTAAGTGAACTACAGGTTTTTTTCCTTTGTTTCTGTTACTTTATCTCCGCCCAAAATAACTGCAGGAAAGAAACTGGTCCCTTCCTTGGCCTGCCATTATACACATGATTAAGAAAATTAGATTGATTTTTCTGGGAAGACTGAGACCTGAAAAAGTAGCTTTTCATATCAGCAGTGAAAAACAAATAAAATTTATAAACATTACATAATGTTTATGTTGAGCTATGTGTTTGCAGGTTGTCATGCTTCATTACAAAACAGAAAATGCCCTGAGAAACCCAGATACCTGTTTTATTAAGTTCATTTCAAAATCTGGAATAACCCCTGATCTCAAAGTTGGCAAACCCTCAGTAATGGCCACCTAAAGCTAAGATTGAGAATTAATGCCAAAGAAAAAGTCTTATGTGCTTTCTTCCCAAGTGCTGTCTTGTTCAAAGTTTAATTGAGCTGAATAATTTTTTTGCCTTGTTACTTGGCACATTGCTTACCATGTACTGCTGGTAGTCTCATACATCAGGGGTATAAACTCACATGTCAGTGTAACCACAACAGGGGGCCAGGGCTAGACCTCAGCATGCTTTGTATGAAGATGATGTCCTTATCAACACTTCCAAGGAGTTTCTGTGCTAGTTAAGCTGCCCACATCCTGGCTGCCAGGGAATGTTATGCAAGTCCTTACCTTCTTGTGAGTTTTCACAGCTCATCCTTGCTTGTAAAACTATTTGCTGTAAAAAATTAGGAGAATATTTCTCTAACTCAGTGCAAAACAAGGAGCTATTCCAAGAGGCAAGTATTTGCAATTAGGAGACAGCATAGTCTTAGGTATACTTAAGTACCTCACTGTCTATTGTCATTTATCTGTAGCTGCTTATTTTAGTCTAAAATGGCTAAAATTAATACAGTTGCAGGAATCTTTCCCCCAGAAACCCTTAACAGCAACAATAATGACTATGTTAAATCAGACCTCATTGCAATGTAATGAAGCCTGTCTGACATATTGCAGGTATGATACTAAGTAATTTCATAAATTATTAAACTGTAATTGAAAGTAATAGTGCAGATTACTTTTCGACACACTTAAAAAAAGACCTTGGCATGAAAATAAGGACTGTAGCATGACTGATTGGAAATAATGATCAATATCTTAATTTTAAGAATAGCCACAAGTTCCAAGTTTAAAATCAGAACAGGAAAAAAAAGATTCTACTACTCAAGCTACTCTTGACACTTTGACTTCTGTGTAACTTCTAAGTATAGAGGAGAAATGGAGATATATTTTACCTCACAGAATGGGAAGCTCTAATACATTTGGATCAGCTATGCTGAAATACTTATGGAAATCTCAAAATTTGGAGAAAAGAAATTACTTTCCTAGGTAATTTTTAATATTTAAATTGAAATTGATTTTCACTCTGCAACTTCAAAGAAACTAGTTTCACCAAAGACCTTGCTGTTATATAAACTGTATCATTTTATGCCTCTGAACATTTTGTGCTTTCTGTTTCACTCCAGTTAGAGGTTAGATGCCATTATATGTGTTTATTTGTGCACATGCTTTATGAAACCAGCCATAGCCTTGCACTTTTGCTCACTTAATTATATTTACTCCAGATCCAGTGGCTTGATGCATTTAGGCAGCGATTTGAAGACTAAGTCAACAAACCTTTGTGTCTATTTTTAGATTGTTTAGCTTGGGATATTGCAGCCATGAACTGCATGCGAATAAAGGTATTTATTAGATTAACCTGATAGTACATTTCATGTGGTGCTCGCAGGGACTTTTCTCACAAAGCAATTGTTGGTTAAAAATCAAATGTTCTAAAGGAAAAGTCAGATTCAACAGCACTTTTATTGACATGCTGAAATGTCAGGGAACACATGCATGAAGGGGAAAGGAGAGAGGGGCACTGCAGCCCAGTGGAGAGGATACCTGAGCAGATACACAAGGTCACAGGTTAAACCTCCACTCCCACCAAAAGGATTTTTTCTCGTCAGGAGATGGAGTTCTACCTTTCAGTAGGACAGAGTGAGCTAAAACTACTGTTTTCATAATTGCATGGAGACCTACAGTATAAAATACCTAAGTCATTCCACTGAAGACTCAAAAAATATTGCCAATTTTAATGCAACTATGCTTCACAGTTTCTTGCTCACTTTACTGGGTTTCCTAAAGTGAAGCACTTTCGGTTCAAGGACATCTTCATCTTTAGCTCTTGTTTATTTTTCTTGTCACTGGTCTATTGCTCTCCGGAGGAGCATTAAACATCTCAATGGCATGGCTTACATGTGAAATATACAGTTGGTTCAGCACAGAGGGCTTCATTTTAGGGCTCATATTAGTGTGTCCCTTGCGACTTGATATTATGCCATTTTTGTCCTTAGATCTTATGGGGAAAGCTATCATCCAGTAAATTGCCTTAGTCAGATAAACATTACCAGATAGATCTCTTCCTGCCTCTCTCAGCAATGGGCTCTGCAGAAGGAAAGGTCATTGTTCATTCTTTTTCACTTTATCCTGCTCAATTGTTTCTCATTGTATCAAGACAGAGTCAGCTAGTTTTTACCAAGGTGAACTTAGGAAATAATAGTAGCATAAACACACAGCTTAAGTGAACCAAAATATTTGACGGTTCAGAGAGAATGTTTTGACTCTTCCAGGAATTTTCTTCATTCAGTTTAATTCTGCCCTGTGTTCAGCAATATGTAAACCTTTTCCACCCCCTTGGCTTTCTGCTTTTCCTCTACAGAGCCTGTAGAAAAGTTTTGCAGCCTTCCTATGATTTGGAAATGGCTTTGTTCCGTCTGCCAAGGGATAAATTTTATTGAATTGTTTTTCAGCATAAGGAAAAGGTTTACAAAGGCAAAGACAAAATAAACAGAGTTATCCATTTTTGACTGTGTCTAGCTTGTCTGTCCATAGGCAGAGTAATAACTCTTAGTATGGCAAATATCATGACTTGCTCTCTACCAGCAAGGAACAGTTGGGGTGGAATGGGGGAGTAATTTTTCCTGTCTGCTCTAGTGCTGCTGTTCCTGGTCATGCTGCATCTTCAGTTTACTGCTGTCCTGGCCATGCAGACCCCAGCACTGCCTCTCTTGGAGGCATTTCTAACTGGATAGTCTAAAATACTCCTTGTCTGACTTGCTGAATTACTGAAGATTTCAAATTCTTCAGGATGATGCAGAAAGTTCAGGCCATTACTTGTTTCTGGACTGCAGTGGTGTAAGTGCACTGTATTTCAATACATTCAAAACTCTGAGCATTTTTAAAAATTGAATTCCCTTTATATGCTTCTTAGTGTGACATTTGAAGCAAAATCAGCATCAAGCGTGGCCTTTTTAAAGAATCTGGCAAGAGCAGTTCCTTTATGGTAGGCACTATTTCAATTTTATTCATTTGTACTGGAGCCAAGAGCTGTGCATTTGAATCTGTTTAAATGTAATTTGGATTGGATGAGTTTAACCCAGAGACCATACAGGGTAGACTGATGCTTTCATATAATCAGTGAGTCATATATGGATTGCAGCCACCCCTAAATATCTCAAATAAAGCTTGAGATTGCAGTGTGCATTGGAGTAACAGATGATGTGACCAAGGGGCAGCAGTTAGCACTCACCCACATGAGACAGATCATACCTCAGAGGGGTTTGTGAGTGCTAATGGGCAGGAGTTACACAGACACCCCCAGATCAGGCATTGAGCATGTCCTGAAGACTATTTAACTGTTCTCACTGATCCTGCAGGGATTAGGTTGATTGAGAGACCGAGACCTTCCAGGTGCCTGTTTTCTGGTAACCTCTCTTTTTGCTAATATCCTTCCTTTTCTTCAGATGTGAAAGGAGTACCATAGCCACAAAGCTCAGGCTCAGCCCCAGTCCTGGGTATCCCTTTCACCCTGGGAGGCTCACTAGACTCTCTTCCACCAGCTGAGTTTGATTTTCTGATCCTAAAATGGAGAGAATCATGAGAACCATGAGACAATTTGGCATTTCTGTTTCAGCATACAGTTGTGCACGCCTTACAGAAGTAGCCTAGAAATTCTAATGGGGAAAGGCTTCTTTGCTTTTCTTTCCCTTTTGAATACCTCAAACATCTCAGACTTTTAGGTCAATAGTTTGTTGGACCTGTGTTATTCTCAGATTTGCTACTTCTACATTTGGAAATCTAAGCCTTTCAGAAAATGCTTTCTGCACATTTTCATATCTTCTGCACACATACAAGAGCTCCAGTTAATCTGGGAGCTGCAAGGGTTCTTCCCACAGGCAAATCAATCTCTCTATGCTGAAAATACTGTCTTCATTCCTTTAAAAAATGGAACACCTTCAACTGTTTCACTGGTAACTGTCTGGAGTTCACTAGAAGGCAAAGGTTGTGGGAACTGACCTTGGGCAAACTTGGTGTGCTCTGTGCTCTAGCAATTATATCAATCTACCTTTTCTGAATTTTTTCTTAATTCTAAGAATCAGAAGGAAACCAAATAGCAAAAAAGGTCTATGCAAGCACTCATCTCCAACCCATACATGCTGCACAATGAGTGCCCGATAGCAGCACTCTTGATCAGCAGGAGAAGTATACAGCACAGCTGTCTGCAGAATTGCTCTCATATTGGCCAACAGGTCCATCAGTATTCTGCTTTGTGGTGCTCTTTCAAGCCTCTGTGACAGAGTGTGTACAGAGCAAAAGATTGCTGTTACCAACATTCATATGGATCTGCCTGCCCTGCAGTGTGTCTCAAATGTAAGAGTTGCCACACTGAATCAAGCTGAGGATTTACTATTCTGACAATGACTGAAACCAGTTGCTCTGGAAGAGCTGTGCAATAACTGAAAATTGAGGTAGGTTTGGGATGGCTTCTGCACCCCTCAGTCTATTTTTTCTTGCAAAATACCACCATACTTTTACAGGAAGCAAACAGATTTTTTTTTTTTTTNAATTTTTTTTTTTTTTTTTTTTTTTTTCCCAATATCAGGCTGGAAAGCTCTCATCTTTGTCTAGAGTTCAAGGTGGATATTATTAATCTCTTTCCTGTTTGGATGACTCAGATTTTTCCTCAGACATCACTGCTGGGAAAAATTGAAGTATTGGAACCCTTGTCATCTGGGTCCAGAGCTGAAATGAATTTTTTTTTGTGACTATAATGCAAGGTAATTGCATTGCATGCATTTGTGTTGTCTTAGCTGCAAAAGGTCAGTCAGATTCTTGTGCATCTCCTTCAGTTGTGTCTTGCCAAGATTGTGACAAGTGGTTGTAGGGAGTCTCTCTTACAGTGCTCAGCTATTGTTCCAAAGCAGTGAAAATACACCTACTGCACTGAGCTTTGTAGCCTGCAAGTTTCTATCACTCTCATAGCCCATGTCCTTAAATATCACCTCTGTGCTCGCTGTGCTTCTTCAGCAGAACTTAAACACCTTTAAAATCTCATTAGCGGCTCAGAATTTGGCCAAGGCTCACAGAATCACAGAATATTCTGAGTTGGAAGGGACCCACAAGGATCATTGAATCCATCTCAAGTGAATGGCCCATAATGGGATCAAACCCATGACCTTGGCATTGTTGGCACCATGCTCTAAACAGCCGAGCTTCACCTGGGAAGGATTTGGCCTTGCTCATTTGACTGCTTCAGCGCCAAAATCTCTGGGGTTTTTTTCAGATATGATGACCACTGACCCCCTCCTCTTTAGCAAGGAAGAGAAATGGTGACAGCAGAAGACACGGAACGTTCTGTCTTTAAATGGACATGCTTGGGTTTCAGGAGCAGAATCACTGTGCAGGGTGTGTAGAGATCAGCTGTTGTCCACAGATCTCCAAAAGCTGCCACACAGGGTCACGGGGTGGGAGCTCAGTCCAGAACATGCCAAATGTGTTGTTTAGAGTGTGACATTTGAGGACACTGGATGGAAAGGGGAGCTCAGCTTCTGACAACATTTATGTAAGTGCTTCTGAGGGGAAGCCATTGCCACAAACCTCTGTGCTTTAGACCCTTTTCCTCCATGGGTACAAGCAAGCAGTGGGACAGAGAGTTTGCCTAGAGAAGCTGTGCAGTCTCCATTGTAGATATTTGAGATCCAGATGGGTCAATCCACAGCCAAAACTGTAATTCTGAGCTCAGCTTTGCCTGACTCTCTAAGCAGAACAACCCTGGGGTGTGCAGCCCCCAGCAGAGCAGGGAACACAGCCTGGTGCTTGGACACCTTTCTTCAGGAGCTGGTAAAGGATTCATTTTCCACAGGGGACGTGTTCCCATGAGCCGTTGACTCTGTCATCTCTGCTGTCACAGCTCTGGGAGGAGTTGGGGCAGTGTGTGGCTGCTTGCCTACCAAAACACTACTCACTGTCTGCATGGCCAGTGTGGGGTAAAAGTAATTTATACTGTTTTCTATCAGTAGATGCATAAGAAAGGTCATGCAAACACAGTTCTGTGCAGTTTTATTATTTAGTTTTTTCCTCTTCCAATAAAAGATTGAATTTGGTATTTTTTTTTTTACCTAAATCAAATAAAAAACCCAAGCAAAATTCATAATATTTCTGGATAAAATTTCAGATTCATCATTTTTGAGAAAAGCAGGAAACATTTGTCAGGCATACTTTTTTTTCTGATTTTTCTGAAAGTAAACTGGGTTTATTAGGAGATCGTGCAGGCACAACTAGCTGGCAGAACTCACCTGCAGTGGTAAAGAATGCAGATTAAATTGCTCTGAAACTTCTTTTATAATATCCCCACTCTATGGGTATGTAGAGCACGTACCCAAGGGTATGTGTGAAAGAATGCATAGGCACAGACAGGCACAAGGAGAAGTTTGAGGGAGAGATAAAACATCCAACCTTTTGAAATTTATCTGCTTAGAGCACAAGGTAATACATAAAAGAAAAATTCATTTTCTGTGTTTACAGTTTATGTTAAATGCCATTGTAGATAGAATCTCAGTTACAAAGGCAGACAGTTTGGTTCAGGATGATTTGATTACTAGCTTTTTTAATGGAAATGTCACTATTTCAAAGCAGCGATGTTGAGTATTCAGGCATGTCATGTGGCAACAAGTTGGATTAATCTCTTCTGTCACAATGGGTTTGGTTCCTCTTTTTTTTTTCATTTTTGTTTTAAATAAAACTAATAAAAAAATTCTCATCAGTTGTGCACAAATAGCAGCAGATGGGGCAGGAAGCCTGCCCCACAAGAGAGGAATCACAGAGGTGACAGAAATGCTTCATGATATGACAGATCATCCTCACCACGGGTTCTGTAAACCCCTGGTGACAGACTTAGGGCAGCCAACTCACAATCACCTGAGAAGCTGCTATGTTTTAGTCATTTGAAAGTCTAGAGGCAAGCACAAGAAAATAGTTGAACTGATGTCATTAGTGACTATTTGGTTTGAGAAACATTCTCTGATACATATTTTTGTCAGGGAAATTACTTTGTCAGCCTACATGCTTACATCCCATGTTTCAGCTCTGAATATTGATTTATAGTCAAAAAAAGCAAAATTGCAACAGCATTAAAAGAGATAGTTTATGTGAATATTTGCTTTTCTGACAAAGCTGCTGGAAAGGAACTTTAAAATGACCTTTTCCTTCTGCGTAATAAATAATATCTACCATTCATAATGCTGTAGTTTATTTTCATTACATTGCAGGTTTTGAGTTCCCTTTAGGAGGACATCGAGTTAACTTGTGCACAAGGCTTTTGCAGGCTTGTCATTGCGCTGGCTCAGTCACAAGGTGAGGCGGTGAGTAAGGAGCTTTGGGGGGTCAGATGCTCCACCTGACCTTTGCGATCCTACTTTGCACAGATATTACACCCCAGGAACATTCTTTTGTCCCTTGCAACATAGTCTCTGCTCAAATATTACCGTACAGGGCCAGGCTGTTGTTGGTGTAAACATGTTTTAAAAGCATTTTTGTACAGTTATTTTGTAACTCTTATCTATAAATCCCTTCAATGAAATATCAGAGAGTTATTCAGCTGTGAAACTACGCAGAGGAGACATTTTCCTCATCCTGGGTCAGCATTTTCTGACTTTCTGTAAACACTCTCTCACATGATGCTCGTTAATAGGCTTCCTCATGCAGAAAATTCTTGGCAGCCACTGGAAAAGTTCTCCAAAAGACTGATTACTTTCCCTTTGCCTGAGGCCAGTTGCTGATCATGGCCCTTACGTAGCATGACAAACACAGTTAATATCAGAACATGCAGCCAGGACTCTGAAACACTCAGTCATGCACCAGTTAAAGCGTGGCCTACCAAAACCCCAGGAGGTATATTAATATGCTGCAACCTGTTGATACCAGTTCCTAAGAGTTTTAAAGCAGGGAGGGGGGCGGGTGATGGAGGATGAAGACAGCAAAGGATGAATGTAGCTGGAGTTCACCCAAGGGTGCACGGCCATGGCCTGAGGGCACTAATGTGATGGACTGCTCCTGCCAGTGCCTCCTGTGGGTTTCCAACCCCGACCATGGCCCAGGACCACATTTCAGTTCCACCGGCCCTCAACCAAACAGCCCATCCAGCCCTCGACCCTGCCCCAGGGCCGTGCCCGATTCCTGGGCTGGGCTTTCCCACGGCCACTCCCCAGCTGCCCCGTCCCTGCGGAGGCTCTGGGATGGACAACAGCTGGCAAAGCCCTGCCCTGCCGCCCGCTGGGGCCCCGCCGCCGTTCGTGTGCAGGAAGCTCCTGGCAGGACTTCCCAGACTCCATCACTTTTTCCCTGACCTAAGAACACGATGCCAGCTTGTATCATCACAAATTGTGCCGTCTCATTTTCTGAGGATGGGCTCTAGACAAAACAAATATTATTTGTTATTTCTGGGAGGAATCAGACTGTTGTTATTTATTGGCGGCGGTAACGATCCTGCATGTCTACCATGCTAAGCAGATGGATCCCTAAGCACTTTGCAAATGTTGCTACTTGTGTTAATAAGAGACAGTCCAGCAAAGCTGCAAAAAAAGAAATGCATTAACTGTAACAGCGGGCAGTGCCACAATAACTCAAGACAAATGAAATGTTAAGTGACCCTGTGAAGTATGTGGGGGATGGGGCAGAGGGAAGAAGGTGTTTAGAAAGGCCCAATGGAATTTGGCTAAAACAGCCGTGCTGGGTAAAAAAATTGTTTTGCAACAGTTGTTGCAAAGTATTTATCTTTGTCTGAACTGTCACATTTAAACTCTGTCACAAAGCTGGTGGAATTTTATAGTGGAAGTACTTTATCTGGAGCCAAAATATAAGGAAAATAAGTATGTATACAACAGTGGGAAATAAACCTCCAACATACCCTCCCCAGGTATTTTGGGTGAGACGTCTAATGTTTATGAACAAACCAAAACCAACCCCCAAAACCCCCCCAAACCCAAAAAACCCACCAAAAACAAACAAACAAAAAAACCTAATAGGTAAGTGGTAATATCTTTGCATGCAACACCTAAAATTAGGACCAGAAACCAGATCGTGCTTTCAAAGAGAATTTGGATGATAGGTCTGTGTGATCCAAATTTCTTTGAGTTTGCACAAACTTATAAAATTGTACATGACATTGTCTGTTCACTAAAATCTGACTAAACAGGTTCAAGTTCTCTGTTCTGTGTATTCCTTAGTAATCTTCTAGGCTTTCTTTATTATGGCTGAAAAAAAACTCAATTTAGAATTGTGTAATAAACACTTCCTCTAATCTCAATAAAAGACATTATCAAGTTTTACAAGGAAAGCAGTGGCATGTGCTAGATATGTCTAGAGGAAACTTTGCTGTAAGCCTTTAATTTTTTTTTCCCTCTTTTTGATTTCCAGACCTTAGACAAGACTTCTACATGGACACACAAATGCTGAATTTCACCTTCTTTATAAAACAACTGAACAAGTTAGAACTTAGATTCCCAAAAACAGGTGCATTAATAATTACTGACAGAAAGTTCTTGCAGCTTCATTCCTGTATTTCTCTAATTTTTTTTTCCTGGGATTTCACATCTCATCTTTCCTCACACTGATGTTTCAGTAAGACACCTCAATTTGGAGGTGTGCTGTTGAAAGGAGGATGGGAGACACCAGCTTCTGTGTGCAGGCTCTGGTGCATTGTGCTCCTGGAAGCTATTGAAGCACTGCTAAGAATGGAACATGGCTGAAAAGACAGCTCAGAATGAAAATGTGGCTTTGCACAGCCAGGATAGATGGTGAAATTAAATGCCTATTAAAGTAAAGTGTAGGAAAATGTAGTAAATGTAGGAAAGCCGTCACCCAAATTTCATTTTACAAATGAGGGGTTCTGACCTAGCCTTTGCCAGTTTTGAGAGAAACTTTGGGGAAACAATTGATAATTCCATGAAAATGACAGCCCAGTGCTCAGCACTGAACAACAACAACAAAACTGCAAATGTTAGGAGCTATTGATAAAGCAATACAGAACAAAACTGAGTTCATTATGCCTTTATATAAATGCATGGCATGTCTGCGTCTTTATACTGTTCTGGTCTTTTCATCTCAGAAAGAATATAGGTAGAACTGGAAAAAGGTTCAATTGTCCTTGATTGTCAAGGGCTATCAATATATGGGACATGTGCTGTGCAAGGAATAGCTAAGTAAGCTAAGATTCTTCTTTCTGGAAAAGAGACAAATTACAGGGGACATACTAGAAGGCTATAAAATCAGGAGTGAGGTGGAGAGGATGGATGGAAGTTGATGGTTCACTGTCTCTTCCACTACAAGTACTAGGGATCATCAAAGTCAGATAGTAGGAGCAAGCTTCAAAGCAAGCAGAAGTAGGTTATTCCTCATGCAGTAGGTGATATGTCAGTGACACTGCCTGCCAAAGGATGCAGTGAATACTAAAGGTTTAGGGGGGAACTAGGAGACACTGGACAGGTCAATGGAAGAGAAATACACTGGGGATTATGTAGCCAGTACACAGTAGCCTGACTTAGCCCAGGGCTGAAAATAGGTGGTGACTGGGGAAGTGTAATGAAGGGCTGTAGTCTAGCCTTGCCATTCGCTTGGTTCTTCCTGGTCAAGCCCCTTAAGGCAGCTGTAACTTCAAATCCTGTCTTCTGTCAGCCTTGGCTCTCACCAGTTTGGCTATTCATACGTTCATTGAGAAGCAATAGCCTAGCAAAGGGAGGATTCTTCAAGTCTGGTGGGCTTGGAAGAGCTAGGCTAATGGTTGGACTTGATGACATGAAAGGTCTTTTTTCTACCCTAAATGATTCTAAGATTCTTTACCTCTTTTTTTTTTTTTTTTTTTTTTTTTTTTTTTTTTTTAAAAATTCCCTTTTTAANTTTTTTTTTTTTTTACAATAATGCCGTTCTAGACTGCATTTAACTCCTGTTGACCTATGTACTAATATACCCTTATGTGTCAGACCAATACAGTTCTTATTCCAGAGGTATTCTTGTGTCCATCAGCATAAATATGTTCTTAATGTTCACAGTCCAGTTCCTCCCTTTTGTCTTTTTCCTGTCTGTGCTTTTCATGCCTGTGCTATGTCATTTCTATTGCAAAACAAAGGAAAGGCCTTTGTATTACACAAGGAAATCTAATTTGCTTTTCACAATGGACCTAAAACTGGTGATTGATGTGTTTCAGTAATTAAATTCTGCTACCTGCAGGTTGCTGAATGTAAGATTTAGGAAGACGGGGAGAATGGGTGAAAATGGGAAATATATTAGCAACTTTTGTGCCTTGTGCTACAGTGTTCAATATGCCACCCATTTATGTTTGAACAAGAGAACAACTTTCTAATACAGGAAGATGACCCTATATGTTGGAGAGGAAAAGTTTGATAATTATACTGTCTATTGAGAGAGGAATGATTGAGCACTGCCTGCCAGCATACATTGTCTCAGGAGAAGAAAGAAGCAAAACTGTGAGTATTGGACAAGTCAAAAGTTATAAGAGAGCTAGAATCCTTTGACAGTAGTGGTATATTTTAACTCAGCATTGTTGTTAGATCTCATGCCATTCTCAGACTGCCTCTACACAGCAGAGCCCCACTGTTCATAGGTACCCAGTGTAAATCTGGCAGATGCATGCACACAGTGGAAAGCTTAACCCCAAGATTCTGCTGCTATGTGAGCACTAAGGTATTTTGCTTTGTTTTTGTACTGAAGCTTTCAGTGTCCCTGTTCAGAAGACACTCAGTGCCTAGCAGACTTACCTTCATAATAAGGAATGTGAATGATAGTCCTTACCTATGGTTCATTCTTTTTGTCTGCCTCTCTGTAGGGAAGAAATAATGTGTGCTGGGTGGTATCTTGTTTGTGTGTTGGAACCTTAGACTGGTTTTTGGTAGATGGACTTCCCCCATTTGAGGTCTTTCAAAAGACTAGATGTCCTGAATTATGTGTTACAGCTAGAAGTCACCTGAAAGGTACAGCCTTTGTGCTATACCCTCATACCTCAGCAATATTGCAGCTGTCAGCTAAATAAACAGGCAAATATCTTCTGGCCTTCAAATCTGTGAATAGCTGCATCACTTACCTGACTGAAAAAGTCTTAATGCCAGTATGTAGGACAAATTTGTAAGCACTCCACTACTCAGCTGCACTGTAGCTTGGTAGGCCTTCTAGTCCTCATTTTGTGTTCCCCTGCCAGACCACCATCTATAGACCTTTGGTGTCTGGGACAGGTGGTGAACATTCAACTTGCATTCAAAGGCTCCATAGCCTTTTCAACAGGAAATGGGCCTGTGAAGCCAGGCTGGAATCTGAATCCAAGAACAAAGCAGTGCTGGATGCACTCTGCAAGCAGGGTTCTTTCCTTTGTGTTGACATGTTTATTTTGTGGTTGCTTTATTTTCCAGCTGATGTTCTGACCTAATTAAGGCCATTGTCACAAAATTAAAAATCAGGATAATGTGACTGCTTTTGGGAGTCATAAAAACTAAAATGTTTGACATGTCGGGATATTCACATCTTGGAAATATGGTATTTTATGAAAAGTAGAAATAACTGTCATTTTTTTGAGAGGTCACAGTGTTAAGGGCTCTGCTCCTCTTATTCACAACATGGTGTTTGTTTCCCATCAAGTCCTCAGATCTCTAATACTTGCAGCTAGCAGCTTCTAAGTGAGGTATAGGCCAAAAGCTACAGTAGAAAACTTGCCAATGAATGACTAAGAATGACATATATATTACAAAAAGTTTAAATCTGCTTGCAGAGATTTTTCAAAGTTTCTTCTTTCCTTTCCCTATCCATGCTAATGATAAACAGCTTTTGAAAATTTAGTTTTGTTTTATAGCTGTCAGAGAGCAGTTAAATATTCTCTTCCTTTTGATATGTGGAGTTTTAACCCTGCTTTAGCAGAAGTTTAGCAAGAGAGGACTCAAACCTGAGTGCTTTCTCCTGCTGGCTGGTAAGATAGTTTGATTTTTTTTGCTACTCTTTTTTTGATATTGCCTTCTGGGACAACAAGAGCAAAGGTACAACTTTGGAAGAAGAAAGGTCACTTCTAAAATACATATTGAAACAGGAAATACTCTTTTGTTCATACTCATCTAGTGTCAAAGGACTCTCTTTTTATCTTTATATTTGCAGCAGCCATTTGACATTGTTATTACCTTCTCTTTATTTTGTTATTAAATAATGGTTACAGCTGTCTCAGGTGGTACTGCAGTAATCAGGATTACTCAAATGAGAGGAAAAATAGTTTAAGAAAAAGACACAAATAAACAAAAGGAAATAATATGAAAAGCAATCCTGATTCCCTCTCCAGTGAAATCTTTATTTGCATTGCATAAATGCTCAGACAGGTTACTGCGCGCTCTTGATATTTTTGCTCAGAAATGATCTTCTGCCCAAATGCATTTTATGTCATTTGATAAGTAGAGTCACAAAAATGGTCCTTGCTTTGCAACTGGAGCTATTTCTTCAAGGACAACAGAGACTGGTGTAGACTGGCATAGCTCTCAAAAAGTGTGGGTTTTAGGCAGAACCATGAAAACGTGGGACACAGCAGTGAAAGGAGCTGCTGAGGATGAGGCCAGGGGCCAGGATACAGTGGCACTGTAGTGTGGCAGTGTGGCACTTCACATCAGGGACTTGAGCCTACATCCATTTCTAGCTGATACAGATACATTTGTGCTGGTGTCAACATTGCTACTTTGACCAGCTTTTCTCCTTCAGACATACTGGTCCGTCTCCCATGATATATTTATTAAACACCACATTATTAAATTTAATTTCAGACTCTCTTTTGCCAAAGCAAAGCAAGCAAAAATTCCATGTCTCTTTCTGTATGGCTTATCTCAACTGTCTGTCTAACAGCACTCTAGATGGTTCCACCTGTAGTAAATCTGGCCAAGTTGCACCTGCAGTGCATACACTTGTGTATACCCTCCCAATAACCCTGACTGGTGTGAGTCCAAGGACAGCTGACTGAGGGACAGAATACTCAAGGGATGTGGGAAATGGAAGTCTGAGTTTATACTTCCTATCATAGTCTGTGTGGTTTTTATTTTCTGAATCAAGAAATTCAGTGTTTGATTAAAAATGTTTTTGGTTAACAGATTAGTCAATAAGCATAAGACCCTTGCACTCTGAACTGGCAGCAGGCTGAACCACCTAACTCTGTGTATTTATCCAATAAGTTCAGCACCAAAAAGAATCATGGGAAGAATATTTTAACAAAATGGGCAGGTGGTCTATAAAGTATTTGACACTTCTCCTGACTACTAAAGGCAAAAAGGCTCCAGAGAATTTGGAAGGAAGGAACAAGAAATACTTCATTGCAGTAGAGCTGGGAATAGCTGCCCAGTCCATTTGTGGCTAAGGAAGATGGTAATGTGTATTAAAGATACATGTATTAAAAATAAGAGAACTTTTCAAAGCTCTCCAAAACAGCTGGCTAGAAATATATCATAGAAACCTATGCAAAAGACTAAATTTACTAAATTTATGATAATACTAAAAAAAACTACAAATTAGGGATAACAGAATACCTAGAAACTGGCTAACCTGCCATCCTGCCATTGGAACAAGGTAGAAAGGCAGAAAATGTGATGCAAGTTTAAATCTGAAACAAAACAAAAAATATGTAAATATGAAAAACCATGATTTTATGGCAAAGAGGTCATGTGAATCAAACCCATGTATTCTTTTTATTTTAATTAAGACTTGGTTTCTCAAGATAGGTGGATAGAATATGACAGTGCAGCATTTGACCATTATTAAAAAAATCTTGTTCTTTTTAATATCAATATTGAATGCATGAAATAGAATTAAACACTGGTTAAATAACAGACCTCAAGGAATTAAGGCACAGAGGGAAATGCCACTGACTGGGATTCCTCAATGGGTTTAAGGGCTAAAAGTCCTGATTCCAAAACTGTTTTCAAAATATGCCAAGGTTTGCCACCTGGGGATGTATACAGTGGAGATCAGTGATGAGAAATGAGAAAATTATTTTAACTTCCATGAGCTAGAATAGGATTAATACTAGAATAGTACTGTTTGTTCTGCCACCTTCCTTTAAAAAAAATTGTTGAGAAATTTGAGACCGGTAGAAAGACATGAGAAAAGCAGAGGAAATTCTTCACAAAGAAAAACTCAGCAAATTCAGCTGGTCTATCACACATAAGGCTTGGTGGCAGTCTTTAAATAACTTAATGAAAAAAGAAAAGATTTTCTAAAGGGCTTTTCTGGAATCAATGCCTGGAAACAGAATGCAGGCAAATTGATCTGAAAAACACAGTGCAGTTTTTTAGTAGCGATTTCCATTACAGCAGATAATTCTTGGGAGAGGTAGATTATTTTCCATTGCTTAGTATGCTCATCAAGATTTGATACCTTTGTAGAAGCTATGCTTTTGTCAGAAACCAGTCTTTAGGCTCTGTGTGAAAATGATGTATAATTGGCCTGTGATATAAAGACTAGACAACCTAATGGTCCTTTCTGGGTTTTAATGTAATGAATCTCTAGATGGTTTTTAGAGAATTCTTGTGCATTTAGTACTGAAATACATGTAAGTTAGCTGGCTGCAAAAAAGTATAAAAGGGCTGTACACAATTCAACCAAGAAATAAGTGCCCTGAACTCTCAAGAGGACTCTTTTGTAGAAACAGCAAGAAACATCAGCCTCTCTTCCAGCAGTTGAATAAAGACCAGCTATTCAAAAAGATGAAAAATTAGCACCTTCTGCTGCTGTCAGTAGGTCAGTGTAACACTTGTGGCCTACTGAGTGCTCACCTGTGAGTCAGTTTAAAAGACTTCTGGGCAAACAAAGGCTGTGCCTCAGAAAACCATGAAGCATTTCTGAGACAGCCAACCCAAATTTACATGGAGATTTAGTAGGAAAAAGGTGGGGAAAAAGAGGGTCAGGTGAAAAGGGGAATGTCTCTGGAGCTATGAAATGACTTGTTAATACACAAACCTTGTGTTCAGCTTGCAAAGATATTGAATTTAGTGGGAGAATTAGTGAGAGTTAAACAACCTTGTATTTATATAAAGACACACATCACAGTGAGTGAACGAACATTTCTTTAAAATAATTGATTGATTTATTTTCCATCTTTCACCAGGAAACTTGTCCTTATTAAAAAAGAAAGATGTGAGTGTTTTGCAAAATCTGAGTTCCATTCAATATCCACTCCCTCCTTGAACATCTTGTCACACTTTTTTTTCCTATAAATCAATGATCTGTAAGACGTCCAAGCTATAATCAAGGGAAATGTTATTGTTCTGCAGGTAAAAGTGCTTGCAACATGCCAAGGGGTGTTTGTTAAAACTTTAATGTGTAGAGAGCAAGTTTCATTATTCTGTGGACAAAATACATTTATTTATCATTAGGTGTAAATCAAGAGTTCTGTAGGTTTGCTAACAATTTTGATAACTTCCGGATAAAGTTAAAGGAATGATCATAAATGCCCCGAAACTCTAGAATATTGCTGGTAAGGAAAGGAGAGTCTGTTTTTGTCCTTCGAAAACCCCCAAAAAGACCAAAAAGAAAAAAAGGCCTGAAGTCTGGAATTGAGACTCAAATGAAATTTTTAAGCAATATAGACTTTTCTGTGGGCAGAAGAAACTCCGTAAATTCATTTGGAGTCTTCACACTTTGTAGTCAAGGATTGAGGGAGAGGGGGAACAGAAGTGTTATGCCCCCACGGTGCTGTTTCCACCAATATTAACTGAATCATCTGAAGGTCCTAGTTCTAGCAAGGCACGTTGGAAATTCTGAATGGAAGGTCTTTCTCCTGAGATTTCAGGTACTTTCATTGTGGATTGCAGCTTTATCACTGAAAATTCTATTTTCACAAATCTTTTGGTGGTCCCAGTTAGTAAGTGCAAGAAAGTCAAAACCCTTTACCCCTCACTTCATGAATTTTATAAAAAGTGTTATTATATTCCACCAGCAGATGAAGGTGTACAGAGACTGAGAAGGATGAGAGATGAGAAGAAGGAAGCATATATCATACTGGAATGTTAGTATATGGTATGATGAATATGTGGTATGATGGTTCCAAGGACCAGCTGTATCAGGTGAAAATTCACAAGCATATGGGGGCTGGTGGGATTCATCCCAGAGCACTCAAGGAGTAAGTGCATGTGATTGCAGGATGCCTCTCAATCATCTATCAAAGATTTTGGGAGTTTGGGGACATCCCCACTGATTAGAAGCTAGCCACTAGGTATTCCAATTTACAGGGAGTGCATGAGGAAAGATCCATGAAGCTACTGAATTGTTAGTTTATCCTCAGTTCTTGGACAAATTATGTAGAAGATCATACTGGGAATTATTGAAAGGCATTTAAAAAACAATGCAGTCATCAGGCACAGTCAGCATGGGCTTACAAAGGGAAAGTCCTCTATAACTGATTTGATGACTGTGGGATGAGCAGGTTTACATTGTGCCGGGTGAAGGTCCCCTCCCCTCCCCTCCCCTCCCCTTCCCTCAGGACTTCTGGGCTACCAGCGTTCATAGAACTAGAAAAGACACTATCCAAAGTGTTCACATCAACAAAACAGAAGACATACTTATTATTCAAAGCAGTATATTAGTCTTATTTTGCAAATGAAGACCTGAAGTATGTAGAGAGATGAAGGGCTTGCTTTTAATACCACTGTTAATGCTTTTCATTTATGCGGGTTCATCTGGGCCCAGGTCTGCTTTTGCATATACTGAGTAACTATTTCAGCATCTTATTAACACACAATCAGCCCTGCTTACGCTGAGTTGCTATTCAGTACCTGTTTATTTCCTGTATCTTTCCAAAAAGTCACCTGCCCTACTGAGCCAGGATATTACCATCTAATCCTGTCACACACAGCTCCTGTGGCAGAACAGGGAACTGAACCTGGACTCAATCCCTGACTACTTCCTCACTCACAAGGTCATTTTTCCCTGTGGCTGGTAATGGTGACTAACTGGTCATGGTAATGGTGACTAACTTTTTTTTTGACTAAGTCATAGCTCAATTCAGCTCCGTGCTCATTTCATCTGCAATTAGTCAGCTCCACACAAATATTTCTATGACATGTATCCTGATACATTTTTTTACTTTCCTGCCATAATAAAGGCCAAAATGACAAACTTTCATTTGCTTTAGCCTGAATCCAGTTTGACACTTCTGGCTGAGTGAGGTCCTTGGCACATTTCTGCTGAAATCTCACATGCACACGCGCTCTATTGCAAGTGCTGAGTAAGCAACCATGATTTGAATGAAATTCTGGGCCTGGGGCAACAGAAAACTGCATGGGTTATCTAGTCCAGCTGCAAATTCACTTTCAAAGGTACATCTATAGCTGCCAGCCATACAGGGGCTTCTGTTCTCTCATTTCCTCTAGTTCTTGTATTAACAGTTGGTTGCTTACCAAGCTGTACTCTTCAAGGAAAAATGTCTGTTCATGTCTCAGTGGAGTCGTGACCAAAGTAATGAAAATTTTTTCTCATGAATACATTATGCAACAACTAAAAAAAAAAAATCTATCAAATTGATATAAGTGCCAAAGAACACTTGTTCCTTAATAAAAACAGCAATAAGCAGAAGTACTGCACTTCAGCCTAGAAAGGTGGCTGAAACTTTATCAAATTTAAGGTTTTGGCTCAATATATGTTATGATATTTACTATAATTTGCTCAGTTTTGGGTTCTGAAGATGAACAAAAGTTGCTTCTAAATTAATCTGGCGTCAAAGGGTATTTAAGAGGCAGGCAACAAGGAGCTGAATAATCATCACAGGCAGCTTCTAATGGTGACAACACTGAAAATGTGTTCCTTTCAGAATCATACTCACCATCATGCAGAAACAGTGTGTCCAGCAGGACTAGGGGGATGATTGCTCCCCTGTACTCAGCACTGGCGTGGCCACATCTTGAGTGCTGTGCCCAGCTCTGGGCCCCTCAGTTCAGGAAGGATGTTGAGGTGCTGGAGTAAATCCAGAGAAGGCCAACAAGGCCAGTTAGGGGTCTGGAGAACAAGTCTTATGAGGAGCAGCTGAGGGAGCTGGGGCTGTTTAACCTGGAGAAACAGAAGTTCAGGAGGGCTCTTATCACTCTCTTAAACTACCTTAGAGTGGTTGGTAGCCAGGTGAGGGTTGGTCTCTTCTCCCAGGCAACCAATGATAGGACAAAGGGAAATGTCCTCAAATTGCTCCAGGGCAGGTTTAGATTGGATAGATTTATATTAGGAATTTTTTCTTTCATAGGGTGGTTGGCCAGTGTTAGAGGAGGCTTTCCAGGTAAGTGGTGGAATCCCCAGAGGTATTTAAAAGACATGTAGACATAGCTCTAAGGGACATGGTTTTATGGAGGGCTTGGCAGTGCTGAGTTAGTGGTTGGTATCAATGATCTTAAAGGTTCTTTCCAACCTAAATGATTTGATGGTTCTACAAGAATATGATTTAAATAGCAAGACATAACTCACTAGGTCAGTACCCTGATGTGTTAGGTGCCATGCAGGATAAATGTAGCACCTGAACCCAAAGGCATAGACATAGAAAAGAAAAGATAAGAAAAAATAAATGTGGAGAGAATCTGAGTAGGTTAGTTGGAAAAAGAATAAGAAATGGAATAACAAAATAAAAGCAACTGTGAAATTCACTGTTCCTTTCTTTGGACTATTTTAATTATACAAAAAAACCAAAAAACCAAACCCCTCTTAGAAATAAGCTGTCCGAGAGGCAAAGCTGTTAAATAAAATAAAACCTATTCCTCATATGAATAATTAAACAGATTTGTTTCATTCTTTTAGGTTTTCAGGCCATCAGATTTATCAGCCCTGTTGGTAAATAAAGAACTTTAATGTAAGAGCAAGGAACCAAGTGAGTCATATATAAATTAGAAAAAAACAAAACCGTGGTAAATTTCCTTCAGTCTTTTGTTGCCTGCCATCAACTTTATGTCCCTGACAACATTAACAGCAAGAGCCAGAGCTCTATATCCTGAGATGTAATCAAAATGCACACAAAGCTCTGGGCCTATGTATAAAATACGCTGAGAAATTCATGCAAATTGGGAAAAATTCGGTGCTACATTCTGAAAAAGCTTATTCATACCAGTAGTCCTCCTACACAGGAGCTTTATTCTTAATTTTCTCTCACCAAATTACTAGAGAAAGGGGTTTTGTGAAAAAAGCTGAAGGTCACACTACCAAGGCAATATTAAACTGAGGGGAAAATGTGTTGCAGAACTGAAGGCATTAGCATTTAAACCAACCTGATTTAGATTATACAGATGTAAAACTTGATCTTTTCATACAGTAAAGCTTCTTTTATTGTTAACAGCTGTAGCACTGCATCTTCCTGTTACAAATGCTGTGTTTACTCCATTTCTCTGTGAGTAAGTTCCTGCTTGGCACAGAGCTGGAATTAGTGTCCTTATGTCCCTTTTCCCACCAACTGCCTACGCTCGGAGCATGCTGGGACAGGGAAATGAAGTGTCTAAGCTGGAGTGGATTCTGGCTCATGCTGGGTAGGGAATGGCTCTTTTACTGGTGTAACCTGAGGCTAGATCCAGGGTAAAGAAGAGTCAGGTGTCTGTGCTCAGAGCTGGGACAGCACAAGACAAAAATTATTTAAATGACAGGTGTAAAAACAGCTCCTAGTGAGTGTTTTCCTATTCAGTGTCAGGAGGGGGAGAACTGTGTGGCAGGAGAAAGAAAGGGTGATGCTGTGCCTGCTGGCACTGGTCATCCCTTCAGTCTGCCCAGATGCTCATAAAACCTCAGCCTGATGCACTGAGGCTGCCAGCTCTTAGCTTTCCTCCTCACTAATATTTCAGTGTTATCCCATGGCATTACCTCACTGTGTTTTTGTCTTTGGCCTGATACATTAAAGCCTTGTGCTAAACTTTGTCCAAAATAATCTGCTTTACTGTGTGAAAACAGTCTGTCAGGACAAAGTGGTCATGCCAGCTCAGTACAAAAATACCTCTTTTAACTCAGAGATGCATCTTCTAATGATTTAAGCTCAGGAATTCAAAGTCATTCTTTGTTTCTCTAAAAAACTCCAAAAGAATCTCAATCATGGTTTAAATAACCCTTTATTAAATAGCTGAGAAACTGGCAAAATGCCAGATTTTATTATAGATCCTAAATGACTGTGGTTAATTTGTGAGGAGATAGGCTTTCTATCGTCTCCCCTGAGCATTATCTGAGTTCACTGCCTTATTTGGTTGTAGTTTATAAGCTATAATGTTATTTTAGCTTGAAAATAGGGTGAAGAAAAATGACCGTTAACAATCTGAGTCTGCATCTACCAGCTGCCCTGCAGATAAGATAGGTAATACTGGCAAACTTTGTCTTCTTGTGACCACATTCTAAAGTAAAAGATATCTACTGTAAAATGCACATATCTCTGATGAAGTGTGGTTTTGAAGGAAAAGAGAAGGTCAGATGTAATTTGATGTCATATTACGCCATGTGTTGACTTAAATCAGAGGTGCAAATCATTTAATAAGATTACTGTAAGATGTACAAGAACAGGATAATTCACCATGAAAAGTCTGCAGGAAGCTTCAAAATACATTAGCAAAGTAAACACTGATGCATGTGTAAAATGCTTTTTGAAGAAATTTTCTCTAAGTATTAGCTAATGTAAAGAAGCAGCCATTTGCACAGGAAGCACAATTAAAAACTGGGGTAACAAAAAGATCCAGTTAGGAGAAAACTTTTCTTTTTTTTTCTCTTTTTTTTTTTTTTTCCTGTTCCAGGTGAAGCGGACTGTTAGAACTAACTCCTAAACCCCAAAGCAAGTACCTACAAGACATCTAAATCCTGTTTAAGTAAGTCCTGTAGATAGCTGGAACAGGAACTGCTTATTCAACTTCATCAAAAGCCTGATGCTGAACAGGGTGCATGTGCTCAGCTACCTATGGAACTTGAGGGATGTGACAGCTGCCCTTCAAAACACATTTATTTAAAGTATTTTTGTAAGGGTTGGTGATGTATGAGGGATGTTTTACTTCTTATCCTTGTGGGTACATGCAAGAAGATGTGAGCAGTGGTGGTGGTGGAGAAGCCAGGAGGAACACAGTGCAAGGGTGTCTTGTGGAAATGTTTCTGACCTGTGCTGAAGGTGTCTATCAATGTGTGGTTTTATTAATTCATGCTCTACACATGCATAGGTGTATTTTTCTTGAGAATTACACAGAATCCAGCCTTTCTGGAGACAAATAATAGTTTCAATGCATCACAAAGTATTACCCAGTTACCTCTTCTCTGAGACTAGTAACTTGTTTTTTGTTAAAAAGTATCAAGTTAGAATTTGAAGACACACACAGAGTGAAAATATAATAATTTCCTTAATAATTGGTTACATTTTTGTTCTTAAAAATATCACAGTGTCTTTTCATCAGATTAGCTTTGCACCAGGCCTAGATCTTTTTTTTTCTGCAATGAAGAGCACTACAACACCAGGTGTTTCCTCTGCAGGAATACACTCATGCATTCATGTGAAAACATGAAAGCTGGGTATTTGATCATGTCTTCTTCGGAGCACGAAGGATGGATTTGAGGTCTGAAGAATTCGTAGGTGACATCAACAGCTTCTCACATGATGGGTTAGGAGGTCATATATTTAAGTAGCCTTGTATTTAAAATGTACTCTCTGAGTTCTGAAAATGACCTGGAGGACAAGACTGAACTCATGATCAGTGCTACAGCCTTTGCAAGAGCCAGAGGTGCTGAGGGAAAGGAGAGGAGATTAGTAAAAAGACACATTTCATAACCATAGTGTGAACCTAATTTTTTATGAGTTCTCCATCCATCAGCATAACTTAAATGTCTTCTTAAGGAAAAAAAAAAGCACTTAATGTCTGACACAGCAGATTGACATCCCTTAAAGCTTTCTTTAAGCACTGAGCTGTTTCTTTTCTAACAGTAGGAGTTGGGTGGGGTGTTTGAGGTCCTGCTTATTGCTCTGCTCATAGGAAAGAGGCAAGTCCATATGCTGCTGACCAGGCAGGATTTTGTATCACCCTCTGAAGTGTAGGTATGATTAAAAAAAAGAGTGTATAATTTGGATAGGATTTAAAGTATACTTTTAAATGAAGTAGTTGACTTGTATTTTGCCTTTTTTTCTTGGCCAGTCATAATGTGTGAAGAGCAGCAGCAGTGAAACTGCATTTTGGGACTTCTCCCATCAACTTATCAAAAGAACATGTTTCTGGCAAAACAGACCTGCTTAGCTTAAACCTTAATTATGTGAAAGGGGTTTTCTGATATTTAAAATACTCTTTAGACATGTACAGTCCTGTGGGCTGTGAGCTGCTTCCACCACTACCTTTGAATAGAAGGACTAATTGCAGCACTTCATATCTCTGGCATTGAGATATGGCACTGAATAATTCCGACTCAGGATCCCTGAGCCACTGCAGATGAACAGAACTTCCAGCCCAACCTTTCTATGCCACTGAGTTAAGGCTACAGAAGCAGCTGAAACTCTGCTGTAGTGCCTGGCAATCCTAGGATGCTTCTTCTAGCCACAGAAATCTTACCCTCATAAGTGCATATTTAAAAAAATAGTTATTTCAAGGAGACCCTTCAGTCCCCTGGTGCTCAGTTTCAAGTCCTGACCTTTACCTGTATGTCATGGCATTGGCATAAGCTTAGGTATAGCAGTCACAAAACTAGAAAGGGAGGAGGTTTGTAGGTGGCCTAAAGTTTCTCCAATCTGTACAGCACCAACACATTTTAATGTATAGTAACACATTTGTATTTAAATTTTATATATGCATACCTATGTATACATGTGAAAATTTGAATGTCCAGTGTTAAGTGACCAATCTCCAGAGAAGAGATCCTGTCTGACACAGGGCCAGCTGCCCTGTGTGCACTCAGGTCATTTGTTACAGCACCCACATTTCCACAAGCCAGCCTGATTCCAGAGATATTGCTAAGTTGCAAGGGAAGATTCCAGCCTCTAGACTTTGATCTATACCTATGCAGAGATATATCAATTAAGAGTGTAAAAAAATTCCTGTTCTTAATATAAAGGTGCAACATTTTTCCCCATTCTTTTCCTGAAAGGTTCACTGAGGAACTGGGAAATTATTGGACTTGTGACAGATTTGCCGTGAAGGTGACCTGCACCTGGACATGTGTCTGAGACATCCTAGGCACTGATTATTCTGCTATAAAGCATGTCCATATGCATGCCCAGGTTTTTCAGATACACAGAATTTGCTCTTACGTGGCTGCTAGACATCTGGAAATCCTGAACACCTGACTAGACTTCAAATTCAACCTGGCTAAAATAGCCAGGGAAAAATGAATGTTTGTCTGAGCAACCTGGCTCTGCAACATCTGCCTTGATATAGCTTTACCATAAGAAATCAAAGAGTAAAACAGAAATATGTAAACAGCAGTACAAAACCCCACATTTTTTCAATGTGTGAAAATTATTCTTCCCGCGAGAGGGCTTATCTTCCTCGAGAAACTGGCATAAACTCTACTGTGACTTCCCAAGGGATCTACTGATATCAGCAAATCCACCCAAGAGCAGTCACTTAAGGAGTTCCTCAACATTTTCCAGAGTCATTTGAGCTTCTGGGATTTTCAGTCTGAAATCCTGTTTCCAGACGTCTGACCCCGGGATACTGTACAGCCCTTGGAAATGTTTATTTTGAACTCTGAGACCCTCTTTAGAGAGGCTACTAGAGGACTCCTGTACAACAACAGTAATCACCATTTCTCTCAGAGTGGAATCAAAGACTGCCCAATTAGTCTGGTGCAAGGCAGTGTTTGTGTATGAGTTATAACTAATGAGGAATTGAAAGAGAATTGTTCCATTCCCAGGTTAAGCACTGTTGGTGAAATTAGCAAATGTGATTCCTTTTTCCCTCAAGGCATGAAGCTGGAGAAAAAAGCAAGATGAGAAGGAAGCAGCTTCTGCATTTTTCCTCTAATCAGCCATGCGTATTAGCGTATAAGGCAAGACAGGAAGGTAATATGAGAATCAGGCAAGCAGCCAGATGACATTGTGTAAAGCATCTTTGTATAACTGCCAGCTAGTGTCTTATAATATTGAACACTGAAGTTTCTATTTAGCAGTGTTGATTGAATGGTGGGAAAAAAAAGTCCAGGCAAGGATAATGTCTGTAATCAGCACTGCACGATTGCTATTGTCTATGCTTGGTATACTTAATGGAGAAACTAATTACCATGTGTTCATTTTTTATTACATTTACTATATTGCATAGAGAAGTAATATGATTTTTTTCCCTCCATGGGTTTACAGAAAACAAACAACACAAACAAAACCATGATGGATCCCCCTCTCCACCCCCAACCCTAATTAATTCTCATTAGGGCCACCGTTTTTATTTCCAAGAGGAAGTCAGAAGGCGAGGATAGCATGCCTGATGAGCTCCCTAACCTAGCTCTGTGTGTGCTTGGACTGGGCTGCTGATGGGTTTGAATGTGACAGGAAGGAAACTGCACAAGCCCAATGCACAGTTGTTTCATTTAACTTCTCTGAGACACATTCATATACCTACCATTTCCCAGCTTTACAAAAATAAAAGGGTAAAGTACTCCTGAAAAGTAGTGGACTGACAACTTCTTTCTGCATGGTTGGAAAAGAGCAATGCTGTGGAGGCACACCCCAGGGATGACATGACAGTGCCCCAAAATTTTTAACCCAGTCTTAGAGTAGCTAGTTGGGAGAATGTTGGTCCCTCTCTGATCCTCAAACCATCCTGTGCCTGTCTAGTGCAAACCATCTGGCTGAGTTCACCTGCCTTCAGGCTGCTGTTGTGGGGCATCAGCACAGGCAGAGGCCCCTGCAGGACATCCCCTGCAGCAATGCCTCCTTTTAACCCGTGGCCTCATGGGCTGAGCCCACCCTTGGGTCAAAGCCTTCTGCTCCTGGAGGGAAGTGGGCACCCACATCTTCAGCAGGTGTCTTGGACACCAACCAAGGCACTCTTGGCTCTTGGTAGGGCTTCTCTTTGTGTAAAATACTTGAACAGCTGCTGTGAGAGGGATTGGAACTTTGCCCTAAAGGTAAATTGGGAGTTTATATATTGACTCCTTCTTCCCCGCTCACCTTTCAAATGAATAATTATTCCATGGAACATGAGCATAGAGGGCCTTTAAATTGTGTCCGTGTGAATTCACACCTCCCCTACAGTCAGTGTATTATTTTCAGTGAGAACTGTGCCCACAGGGGCCTGATTTTCAAGTGTGTTTGGGAACCACAAGATGGTGGTGGTGATACCAAGTAGGATGTTTCTGAAGTGCCTTTTTCTCCCTAACTTGTGTTGGGAAGCAGGTCCGTACAACTCTGAGAAATGTCTGATTTGCATTGACTGTGCTTGGAGGGTTAATAAAGGTGTTAGCATAACCTCTGTCAAACTACTGTGACACAACTGAGTCCCATGAATTGCTGTGTGGCCCCTGAGGGAGCTTAGGATCCTGCTCAGGTCCTGTAACTCTTCCTGGAAGGATCAAGTTCCACATTCATGCTGTGTTCAGAGAATGCACAAGGTACAGTGTCCCAGGGACCTGAGCAGCAGTTGTCAGATGCTGATTAGACCAATATTAACACCAAAGTTCAGCTAAAAAAAAAATGTCACTCAAACTGAACTGAGTCCTGATTTTAACAAGCAGGTTCACAAAGTCTGGTCCACCCACACTGAAGTAAATAGGAAGATGTTACAGTATTTATAGACTGGATTTCAGAAAGTAGAAACAGCTAATGCACTCTCTTTATTAGGCATGTTCCCTAGTGCCTGCAAATTGCTGTATATTTCAAGCCTTATTTAATTTTTAATACAGCAACCTGTTATGTAATCAGATATATTTTGAGGGAAACTTATTATTGCATCTTGCAGTCTGACTGGTTTCCCTGTCAGAGTTCAGCAAGCTATGTGTGGCTTTTATGGACAGGATCTCCTCTCCTACTCTCCTGCCAAAACTGAAATTAGAATATCCTACTCAAAGTATATTAAGCACAAAGAAGCAGTGTCTGGCACAGTGGTGGGTAAGGAGACAGAGTACTTTTCTACTACAAAGAGAGGGAGAGAAGACTTCCCCATCTACTAATGAAGATTTTGACGTAAAAAATTGGACCCCATATGGTCCTCTAGTGCTGCCACAGAGTTAGGCAAGGCAAGAAGGAAAGACCAGATGAAGATAAAGCATTTGATAAAGCATTTCAGTGCCTGTGACCAAAAGGTCTCTAAAGAGTCTGGTTGCTCCTAGGTTCATAAATCTTAAAACCATGAAACTGAGATGTGTAAGACAGACCTGGCCAGGGATCCTACTTTTCTCTTTTTCTCTCTTAGGCTGTGGGCAATGGGATTTTGGAGGGACGGGTTTAAAGATAATCTACATTGCAGGTGCAGTTCCATTTACATTCATTATAAATAAGCTTCCTCATAAAAATGAAAGTTAAATATTTGAGAGAAACTTACAGCAGGCTTCTATCTCTGAATCAGTGTGTGCTCTGGTGCTGAACAGAGGGTAAACCTTAGAGGTCAACTTTACCCATCCAGAGAGGAGCAGGAGGAGCAGGAATCACAAGCTTCAAAAGGACGCAAAACTTTATGATTGCAGGGCATCTTCCCTGGAATGGTAGGTGCTGTAAGGGAGCAAACCCTCCTGCTTTTCCTTAGACTTTCATTGGACTTTTGTTTTTCTTCTAGGAAAACATAAAGGTTTTTTCTGAGCTCTCTTAGATGCATGATTTACAGGCTACTTACAAATCTTCTTGCGTAAACCCACTACCTGAGTAACCAAGTCAGTGTCTACAGATAGGACTCACTCTGAGGTGTGGCCCCATTTTATATTCTCATTGTAATCTTCTGCTTCCTAAATACTTTAGCTGAGAGAAAGAATCAATTGAAATGTCTTTTCTGCAGATGGAATTTCAGGTTTTTGAAGTGATGAACGTTTTCACATATAAAAGATCTGCTTTTACTGAAAAAGATTTCTTCCAAGAAAAAATAAATCAAAACAGGGAAACAATCTCAACATTCTGTAGTTCTGTTACAGAACATCAGCAACTTAATTGTGCGTTTGGACTGCAGTGATGAACAAGGACATATTGAAGAAAACAGTGACTAAAATTATAGAAGTACATGTGTTTGGGCCTTTTATGAAGGAATAAGCTTTCAGATGGCTCCCATGCTCACTTTTCCATGTCTGTTGTCAGAAAGATGCTCTCAGCATGTCTTCTGAGCTCTTCTGAGAGGTGTAGGGGGAAAACAAATGAATAAAATGCTTAAGGAAATAACCCGTGTGGCCTATTTAGACATAGTAGTAGGAGAACTTAGTCTGAACTACATTCACAGGACTGTTTTCTGTATTTAAAATAAGTTTAGAATTGTTCTCTTTAACTATATCACAGTATGCAATGCATGAACACCAATTCAGTACAGTATTTAGTTTGTCTCTGTGGCTTTTCTTATCCTTACTAATTTTAGATAGTGTTTTCATCAAGATATTCAGTTTGATGTAGCCAAAACTTGTAGTACTACCCATAGATACTGGTAAATGTTTTGCATTCAAAAGTAAATATAAATCTTGCACCACTTTTCCTGTCATCCTCCCCTTTATGAGATAGCTCTATAATATAACCTAATATGCAGAAAAGTACTGAAATGGAAGAGGAAATTTAGTGGCATATCTGGCAGGGAATCCAGAGGGCACAGATCTCAGTTTGAGTGTCCATTCAGTCCACCAGATTGGCAGTAGACTGGACCACTGTAGATAGACTAAGTGCTTAAATGAGTGATGTATTTACCTTGTTTTTTGCCATGCCCTTTACCCACCATTAGCTCTGGTAACTCTTCACAGGTAGATTCTTAGATCATGGCACATGTTTCTTAGATCCCCTTTCACTAAGGGCTAAGCTCCGTGTGGCGTTTGGGATGGGCTAAGAGCACACAAGCAAACTGCACTGACACAGTCACTTATTAAGCTGTGGTGGCATTTTGGACCAAAGATCACTCATCATCCTCTCTGATACTGAAGCTCAGCACAGATGCTCTGGAGGATTGCTTCTTCTTTGTTACCACAGACAGGAAGGCTTGGATTTTGCAAGGTATTAAAGGGATAACAGGCTCTGATACAAAAAGATGAAAAACCCCCCAAACCAAAACAATAAAACCTTCCTCAATAAGGAAAAAAGAAAATTACACGTGATCTGGCCATTTGAAATTTATGGCCCACACCACATTTGATTTGCTACTTTCTATAGTCTTGCTAGTGCTGCAAGACACGTTTTTAATCAGATTTCAAAACAAATACAGTTTATTATAGAGCTGGTATTTTGGAAAGGATTAGTTCTGCTCTGTCACTTCTGCATCTATTAAATTTTATTCAGTCATCATGCAACCAAGAATACTGTATCTTATGGATATATTTTAAGGCAGTAAAGTGGTGCACACTAGTGGTCCCATTAGTGGAAAGTGTTGAATCTAGTGCATTTCTAAGCACTCCACTCTAATCTTTCTACCTCTATGTATAGAAGACATTAATGTGTTGTTTTAATTTGAGACTCAGATGCTCAAAAAGCTCTCATCAAGAACAATTTCCAGGCTGTGCAAGATAGAGGAGATAAAATAAAGCACTAAAAATAAATAATTCAAGACAAATTTTATTCATTATGCCATGTTTTCTGTGGGCAATGGATTGTGTAATTTCTCCTACAGTGCCAAACTGAACAACATCTCCTTATGAAGGAGTTTTACACAAAATGTTTGATTTATGTACTTGAATCCTTTAATCAAGTTAAGTTTAAATCTGTCTGACTGTCTCTCCTTGTTTCTATCACCTTAAAACATGTGGAAGAAACCACTCCCATCCATGGACACACCAATTCTCAACCCTCTCTTAAGAAAGGAATGCTCCATTTCTTTGCTGTTTAATCAAACATATTTTGTTTACTCTGTTTGCATTGCTTGCAAGGAACTTGGAAAAACAGATTTGTTGCCTGTGTGAAATACTGAGTTCCTTTGAAGTTGTAAACTTCTGGCTGAGTCTGACCTTCTTTTCACATGAAATTTACCTTGCATGGAACTTACATAGTTTCCTTCGTGTAGGGAAATTGCACGTGTTTTAAAACATGCTGGCTAGCACATTTCTGATTTTTTATAAGATAATATGATTACTAATCATATTAAATCATAAGTTATTAACACTTGGAATACAAAGTAACTCTGTCTTTTCCAAGCGGGGTTCAAAGTACCCCAAATAACTTTGAATATTCAGAGATACTGATTTTATTCCACCTACTTGTGGCTTCCTTCTTTCGTTCCTCAAGTATTTTTGTCAGGTAGACAATTTTCTGAGACCGAAGGCCATCTGAAGCTTGTTCAGATATGAAGGGGTTCTACAGGGTAAGTCTTCGCCCTATAGCATATTTCTTACCAGCTATGTAGAAAAAATATGACCTTCTACAAAGATAGAACTGGAGATTTTAGGGCAATAGCAAGTTCAAGGCATATGAGGTAGGGCTTGTCAGAGCCAGAGCAACACATGGCGCAGGGGGTTGAGCACTGTTCAAGAAAGAAAGACAGAGAAACCAGAGTCAAGTGACTGAACAGCAGAAAGCAGTGATGAACATTTCTTTTGGGCCTGCTGGTGGATGGTGGGACCTGGATTTCTACCCAAGACTGCGGCTCTGACTGTTGATTTCCAATATGGTCTGAGAAACACAACATTGCAAGGACCTCAGTATTAATTGCATAGACCAAAAAGAAGAAATAATGGCAAAGAGATGGAGCGTTTTCTTAATGAGACAAATAACAGGATAAAAGAGATTACACTTTGCTCTGTGGCCAATGCCACAGTAATGAGTTTTCTGTAGAGTAAAAAGAGAGTGGGAATGTATAGCTTCTACTCAACAAAAGCCTCTCAAAGACAATTCCATTCTCATTACAGTTTCAATAAAACAGTAACTTTCACTGTCTGTCCAGACAGAGAAAATGAAGCACTCCTAAAGGCTTATCTGTATCAGAGAAAATGGCATGTAACCAGATCCTGGGGTCACACTTAGGAAGAAATTAAATTATTCCAGCTGTAAGCCTTGCATTGGACTGGATAGATATGGTGGAAAGCTGGTCTCTTCATTGCAACTGATTCAGGGAAGAATTCTGACACCTGGGTCAAGATAGGAACAGGTAACAGTTTTTGCCATTACATCCATCTTCCCAAGAGTATTTTTCCTGTGTTCAGTTACTCTTCATCTTTGAGGAAACGTAAGATTGTTGGATCTTTGTTATAAAGGTTGTAACACAAGAACAGCCTCAGGATAGTTTCTTTGACTTATTCTTTCACTCAACATCTTTAACACAAGCCAATACCTTGAGCAGGACTGCTCCCTTGATACTCTGACTGAAACTGTGTGAATTCTGTCCATACAGTGCTTCTTGGTAAACCAGTAGTCAGAGTGTAAATAAACCCAGTCAAGAGCTGTGTGGCCCTTAAGAAGGATCTCAATAAATTGGAGAGATGGGCAGAAAAGAAGTCTATATTTCAACAAGGGCAAATGCAGGTTCCTGCACCTGGGAAAGAATAACCCCACGCACCAGTCCAGGCTGGGAGCAGACCTGCTGGGGAGCAGCTCTGCAGAGAAGGAACTGGGGGTCCTGGTGGACAACAAGCTGTCCCTGAGCCAGCAGTGCCCTTGTGGCCACGAGGGTCAATGGTACCGTGGGGTGCATTAGGGAGAACATTGCCAGCACGTCGAGGAATGGGATCCTGCCCCTCTACTCAGCCCTACTGAGGCCACATCTGGAGAGCTGTGTCCAGTTCTGGGCTCCTCAGTACAAGAGGGACATGGAGCTCGTGGAGCATGCCCAGCAGTGGGCAATGAAGAGGATGAAGGGACGTGAGCATCTGTTATATGAAAAAAGGCTGAGGGAGCTGGGCCTGTTCAGTCTCAAGAAGAGAAAACTGAGAGGGGACCTCATCAATGTCTGTCAGTATCTGAAGGAATGGTGCCAGGAGGATGGAGCCAAGCTCTGCTCAGTGCTGCCAAACAACAGAAAAAGAGGCAGTGGGCAGAGACTGATTTGCAGGAAGTTCCACCTGAATATGAGAAAGAACTTTACTGTGCAGGTGATCCTGCACTAAAGCAGGTTGCCCAGAGAGGTTGTGGAGTCTCCCTCACTGGAGATATTCAAGAACCATCTGGATGCAGCCCTGTGCCTTGTGCTCTAGAATGGCCCTGCTTGAGCAGGGAAGTTGGACTGGTGACCATCTCTCGTCCCTTAAGCCTTATCCATTCTGTGATTCTGCAAAGAAAAAATCCCTTTCCTCTTCCAGTGTAGAAAAGAGATGGATATGCAACACTTTGTCCATGAAATCTTCTCTTGAAGGACTAGAAAAGAGTTGACAAACTCCACTGGCTTTTAGATGTCCTGTCTCTTACTGACCATCTTTACTCACTCATTGCTTTCTGTTATATCTGATCCTTAGAAACATGGATGTTCACCTTCTTGATGACAATGGTTGTGTCCTGAGAGCTACCAATATTGACTTTACAAGACACATGTTCACCATGGGATGGGATCTGCTGCCCCAAATGACAAAGAGTCTATCACCCTTGACTTTTGTTAAACAAGTCAAAGAATGGTAACAGAAAGAGTTTTTCCTAAAATCCTACAACACAGAATTTCTCCCATGGCATTTTGAGAATTACTGTAATTTTCACAAAGACTCTAAGCATAACAAAGACATAATTGGGGTTTCCAAACAGACTTAAAAATAGGCCTGCTGGGGCACAAGTTAAGATTTTGTTTTATTCTAGGTTTAAACTGAAAGACATTTCTTAAGACAAAGACTGGGAAAACAGTGTGGAAAAGCAGCATTTACATACTGGTCATTGTAATTATAGGACTGGTACTGTAAGTTTGTCATACAAAAGACAGAGGAAAAATCTATTCTCTTCCATTTGTCTTCAGAAATTGTTGCCTTGAATAATGTGTCCATTAAAAAAACCCCAGTTGAAGAGAGCCCAAAAAAGAACAGTAAAAATATCAGATAATCAATCAGCATGGCCTGTGAATACATTAAAAGAATATGCTTTTGTACAGGTAGGAGAGAGCAGGATAAACATGGGACAAGGTAGCAGTCTTTGAATAACTGAAAAAGTTATTACAAAGAGAAAACAAATTAACTAAATTGGCTGCAAAGAAGATTTAAGTTGAATGCTAGAAATAAAACCGAAGAGGCTGGTAAGAGAATCCTGTTCAATGAGGGAATGTAAAAGCAGGCCATGCACACTTAATCCAGTCAAAGTGTAAGCTTAAGCCTTTTTCTGAGGGGGGACTAGGTGGCCACTTGTGGTCCCTTCTTCCTGGCAGGTTTATGACTCAAAGGGGCAGCAGAACTGAATTCACGGGCACCTTCCAAAATCACCTCTGGGAAGTGCTTTTCTTATCAATCATCTCAAAATATTGTTGCTGTTGTATCACACGGATGTGGCATTTACTTTCTGTCACTGACTCGAACTCCATGATTGCTTCTAGAAAAGTGTGTTCTTGGAGGACAATGTTATGTTTTGTTATGATTCCAGAAATCCAAAGGACAGTCCTGTTTTAAGTTCCATAAATTCTTATAACTCGTTTTAATCCAGCTTTTGAACCAGCTGAGATATACCTCTGTCAGGAGCTACTCCTGGTACTTGTCAGCAGAGGAAACACAAGGTGAACAGGACTGGTGGGCATTCAACTGAAAAAACAAAGCATTTGATTGCCACAGCTTTCAGGAGGCAGTGTCACAGACCCAGATATGGCCATCTAGTGTCTAGTCTGGCAGGTATGTGCTTCTGATGAGAAATTTGTAGTGTAATAAGAAATATGGAGTCTCCTGGTTTGCATCCAGATCCAAAATTTGGGTAACAGCAATGACCATAATGTTAAGCCATAGTTGATTACAGTGATGCACTTATACTAACTGGTATATCAATGCCTCCCCCTGCAAACCTCCATAGAGCTTTATAAATAAAATAGCATTTTGCAGGCTTTTTAAGCTGGTGTGCCTTTTGCACACAGCTCTATACACGCATACACCTCTCTGTAACCACTGCTTGCGGAGTTTGGCGAAGTATGTAAGAGATAAGGTTTTATTAGGCCAACCATTACAATTTCTAAAAATTGTTCTCATCAGCAGTAAATCCTTTCAGGCTGACAAGCCCACAGCTGGTTCTGAGGAATAAAGACTTTTTCGTGCAGATATGACACAGAAATTATGAAGTATCTTTAGGCCTATTAGTCACTATTTTGTGGGTCAAGGCAATATTTTAAAGGCATTATTTTTTGCTTTCCCAGGTAGTGGTTTTCTTTATCTGAAGGTTATTCAGACTGATAATGTATGTTTGACCTTTGGTTTGGGAACGGAGAAAATAGGTCCACTACCTCCCATCTGTATTTGCTTCTAAATTAGCATTTGCTTTCTTTCTAAATCACTAGCAGGTCTAGTGCCACCCTAACTGTTGAGAAAAGACAGGCTGGAGAAATCAGTGGGTGATCAGGGAAGCACTTAAAGGTGATGGGCTGCTGCTTTGAAAAGCACTTGCATAAATAAATCTGCATCAGAGGGCAGAAGGGAAATGAAGCTGAAAATCTGGCTGTCTGCCTGCGCTTCTCAGGCCCACAGTAGTGCTACTGCTAAGTGGGAACAGGCAGAAGTGATTTTGCTTTTCTCTCTTCTCTTTGGACATGCCATGGGAAACCAATGAGTCCATTCAATAGAGAACCTGGTGAACACTGGCAGCAAGAGGCATTCCTTTTGCCCAGGAGATGCCAATTACTGAAAGGACAGACTAAAACTTAACAGGCCTTCAAGCCCTGCTGATGTCAGATGATCTCTGACCTCCTGGGTTTTCCTCCATCAGAGTCACTGCTCAGTCTCTGGCATATAAAACACTTTGCAGGACTTAACATAGCTTTTCATGTTCTTTACAAAGCTGGGTGGTTCAGATGGTAGAGCAATGCATTGAGGTCTCTGGCTACATCAAGCCATCAACCGTTCCCAGACGGGGAAGCAACAGATAGAGGCAAGTGAGCTCTGAACTGCTACATACAGAGCAAAAAACTACAGCAGATGCAAAAGGCATGGGAAATAAGACATGACCAAGGACAATTCAAGTATGTATGACAACAAAATTATTTTTAGAGCAAAAGCCAGGTGAAGGGAGATGAATAATAATGACGGTAAGCATGCAAGAGGAGGAGAAGCAGGAAGCAGGAGGTGCAAAGGACCAAGGGAAAAATATTAGAATTGTTCTGCAAGCTGGCATCATGCTAGAAGTAAAAGGGTACACTAAAGACAGCAAGAATAATTTAAGTAAAAAAACCAAAATATTTTCAGATCTGGACTGGAAGAAATTAGTCTGATTTGGATAACACCAGATATAATCAAATTAATTAATCAGGTAGCAGAGCTGATGTAAGCATGCCATCGATTAGACCCAGCATTGATATCATACTGAACACCATCACAGAGCAGGATTTCGGTTGTCTGAGTTCCTAAAATATTTCCTTCAGGCTGTACATGATTCTGCATTTAAAGAAGAAAAAGAGCAGGCTTTCTTTTTTTTTTTTTCCCTTTCCTGAGCTTTGAAGTAAGGTAAAGTCACTTCATTTAGTTTCTCTCCCATGGCTCCCTTCTGGATGGCTTTTAAAACATACTTTAAGAAGTACTGAGGTTTAATGATCTGACACTGCTCCCACTGTTGAAATTCCCCTTGACTTCAGGTTCTAAACAAACTAATGAATAGGCTGAAAAATAAGTACAAGATATGTGAAACTGAAGCTATAACCAACAGAGATTTTAACTTCAGTTCCAGTAGAACAAGTTTTAAAATAAAAATAGAAGCATATACCCATACAATACCCATTTCCTAGATGACTGCCTGGATGCTCAGATTCCTGGTCATTCTGATATCAATATTGTGACCACTTATTTGCTCTCTGCCAGTCAATCAAATACAGAAGAAAAGGTCTTGATTTAAGTTCAGGAGAGATTGAGACATTTTTGTAATAACAAAAAAATTGCAGTGCTGAGGAAACCAGTTCCACCAGCTCCATTTTGTTTTGGTCTACTTTTGTTCACATGTGTCCTGGCAGATGTAAGCACAGTTTTGTGGGGCAGAAAGCACATCAAAATAACAAACTACTATTTTGATCAAAACAACGTTTCATTGTGCAGCACCCTTCAAAGGACAGGTTTCCTTATCTGCTGTCTTCATGTCATTCACTGACACAATATTGATAGCAATAAATGCGAGATATGTAAAAACAGAGAAAATGGAATAAAAATCCACAAACTTTCTAAAGGCTGTGGATTTCTAATTTTCAAAATAAATGAGGCATCACCCCTGAAGTACAGATGAAACAGATCTTATGGGCAGACTTATTACTACCTTGTTTTTCAGTCAATGTTAAAACCCCTTGATTAGTGCCCTCTCTTTCAAGCAGTTATCTAATTTACTCGTTCTCATGGTCAGTTGTGTGGCCAGCTTTTACAGCTGTGATAGGACACCCACCTGCACTTTTCAAAGTAATTTTCTCTAATTACCCCCAACAGACATCAAGTTTGGGATGCTTATGGATGATTGCATATGGGCATTTAAAGATACAAGACACAAGTAACTACATTTTAGTAAGATTACTGCCTTCCCAATGGACATAATTAGATTCAGTACCTCTGTTCCTACTACCACAAGTAGTCCTTCTGCTACTTGTGCCTATCAACCTGACTAAGAAGATAAATATTTTTCAGGAAAAAGTTCTTCTCTCTGCTGTGAACATGAATTAAGAATGAGGAAGACAGCTTTGTTCTGTCATGGAGGGGTAGTGAGTCAAGGAAAGGAGAAGCCCAAAAACCTGCTAAAGCATGATACTAAACAAGAGAAGTAAGTGTGCTGGATGTTTTTTTCTTCTTTTTAAATACATGCAAGGAACTGTAAGAAGTCAATAACGAATAGGCTGAATAAATAGTTGCATGCAGGATTCATGCCATTGCCTCATTAAGGCATCTGCTGATATTTACCAGCTCACAACGGCAGAGTTAATGCAAACTGTGTTATTTCTTTCCATATTACCCTTCCAAATAATAGACATTACTCTTAATGGGAATATCACAGAAATGAAAAGCCAATAGTAAGTGAAAATTTCACAGCGTTATGGTGCTAAAGCAGTCTCAGCACCAATTTAAAAGTGTTTCCATTAAAAATTTAATGAATATAGTCAGACACTGGAAAGCAGCATAAATGCTGTGCTGGTCAAGCAATGTCCAGTTTTCTTAATTGGCTTCAGGCCTGATTTAAATTTTGTCCAATTCAATGGGACTCCTTCCAGTCACTTCACTGGATTGTACCTCTGGTCCTCAATGCTCCAGTGTTATGTGCCTAGGAAATATATTAGATTAGTGGTAAAAGTTGTCATGTATCCAAGGGGTCATTTACTTCCCTCTCATGTAAAGAGAGTGATTTTCTGAACATGAATAGACTGAGTTTGTGAATATTAAAAATTACTGTTATGCACTCCATAATTTATCACTCAAATTGCACCTTCAGCTATATTGGGTATGCTCAAGGATCCTCAAAGACTGTGTGATTAAGTACTCAGTAAGTTAACTAAGAGCCTGGCTTCTCATTTCCTCACATCTGGAAGGATCATTTACATTTGTCAGATTTATTACTTATTTCTAGAATATTTGCAAGGTCATAGCATCTAGGAGTCTGAAGTTACATACCTGGACCTAAATTTCTTAATGGTTCATAGGCTCAGAATAAAAAAAGTCATGCCTACCTCAAGCAACTTACAGTCCATGGAGAAGAGAAGTGAGCAGATAACTGGGTACAGGAGGTTCAGAAGTGTGTTACTGGCTGGTGTAACAGGCAGTAGCCTCAACACTTCAGCAACAGATGCAATTGCCAGATCTCTGGTTTGTTGGAATGCTACTGACATGATGGCAAAGGTGCTTTTGCAAGAGGGCTTGAGGGAGATCAGTGAAGGAGCTGTAGGGTTGTGTTCAGGGAACACCTCCTATGCCTGGGCATGACAGCTCCAGTTTGAAAGTCTACCAAGAGATGGATTGCAGGCTGGCAGCTGGGGTGATCAGAGTGGGGAACAAGCCTTCCAGCAGTGTGAGCAATGATAGATTACATTGTTGTTAAACCGCTTGAGACTCTCAGGTGAAAGACACTATATGATTACAAATAATCCTGAAAAGGCAAATGCTGAATAGAAAGCTGTCAATGGTGCTTCTGGAGGAGGCAGGTCATGCACCATGGCTTCCACTGATGCAAGTCTGGTCAGCTTGTTTGTCCTGTGCAAACATTTCTTTTCCTGTCCCACTTCTTATCTTTAATAATTAGAAAATGAAATCCATTTAATACAGTGAATATATTATTTTTTAAGAAAATGGAATTTCTCCTGAATATTAATGACTATTATTACAGTTTTTATTTGAACCTCTCTTGATTTTATTTTTCTGATGCTTATTTGATCATTAAAATGTAGGCTAGTGGGAATGTGAAGTGAAATCAACACTGTACCTTGAATTTAAATGTATCTTCTGTTTTTAACAAAAGTTTTAACTTGCGACCATGGGAAAAAGGCAGCTCAGAAGTTACAATATAAGTCATAATCTGTAAAATGTGTTTGAAAAGCACAAGTATTTATGTATTTCAGAAATTCCTGTGCACATCCCGCCAATTTTGACCTCTGTAATCTTCAGGAAGTCAGATTTTACAGAGCTCTAAACCACATATATTCTCAGGACCATATTGTTCCATATGACTCCACTCCCAATCCCAGTAGACTCTGCACCATTCCTCCTCCATACCTACTCCATACCTTAGGCCGAACCTAAAAAAATTGCTCTGAGCTGTATGGGAAATGAGCATGACTCATGGTTATTCACTCTGTAAACAGACCATTAACTCTGAGGCAAGGTTTCAACATAGATATATGTAGTCATTTTTATGCTTTTGGCATTATAATCCATGTGCCTGCTATGTAAGCAAATGTGCAAAAAAATGCACGGACATATTTGCAGAAATCCCTGACCTTCTAAAATGAATGGGAATCTTACTGAAGATTCAGGTAGAAATAGGTCTCTCATTATTCCTTAAGCTGATTACCACCAGCCATATAGGTGACAGTTTGCCACCCTCCTAGTTTCCCTGGAAAAGCAGAATTGATCGATAGCTCTTCCATTACCAACAACATCACAATTCTGGTGTGGTTTTAAATGTGTTTAGCCATCATTTCCTTCTCCTGGTATGATCCTGGTTGCAAGATAAAAGTAATTAAGTGTTTAATGAGGTTGAGAGAATTATGCACTAGGCAGAGTTCCATGTATTAAGCTTTGAGCTGTACAGAGAGGGTCTAGTCCTAATAGAAAATATATACCTGTCATTTGCTAGTGACTTAGTGGAAATTGTGGGTGCTTGATCTCTTACACAGCCTCCACTTGGAGCTGCCCCTTGAAAGCACTAGTTTGGCAGGGCTGAGACAGCAAGCAGTTTGTGTAAACCATTACCTATGCAAACTCATCATTTTGGCTGACAATAAGAGACAGTGGGAAGAAAATAATTAGACTAACCATGCTGAGTGTCCTCATCAAAGGACAAAAAATCAAAACTAGAAATATGAGTTTTTTTTTTTTTTTTTTTTTTTTTTTTTTTTTTTTTTTTTTTTAATTTGTAATCTTCAGACTAACACAAAAAGAGGCAATGAGAAAACAAGGATTTATGTCAGACTGGAAGACCTCATTATCAACCCGCTACCTTGAGATGGAAAAAAGAATTCTTGCAACTTGATTCTTCACAAGTAAACTCTGATTGCTAATTATTTGCTAAATTTCCTGCTGATGTTCCCTGAGTGTAGGCAGGCTTGATGAAAGTTTCTGATGCTTGTCTTGTCAGCAGGAGAGAAGAAAAAGTGGGCCAGCTTAGTTCAGAAAGGACCCTCACGGCTCATCACTTACATTTTCACTGAACATGCATTGACACTTGTCTGCCACCAGTTCACAGCATCCCCTCCACCTTCCTTCATCACAGACATTTGAAGTACAGATGCTCAGGTTCTCTAAAAATGTATGGCAATAAAAAACTCTGAAAAAACCAAAAACTGATATCATGTCACTCATCTTCTACTGTCTCAAAAATAGAGGAAAACTTGCATGTCAGAAAATTATTGTAACAGGTACAGTCACTTTTACCTATCACCTCTCTTCACACTCATCACCCAAACTTAAAGTAATAAATTATTGCTGTCCAGTGTTATTTAATCTTTGGTATTCAGATGTTTCCCAGCACACAGCTATCTGGAGAGATGCTAGGACAATATTTCCAACACTTCTGTAACAGTATGATGCATCTTAATATATTTCATGAAAAATCATAGAGAATGGGAGAGGTGCCTGATGACTGGAGGAATGCCAATGTTACTTCTATCTTCAAAAAGGGCAAGAAGGAGAGCCCAGGAAACAATCAGCTAGTCAGCCTCACCTCCATCCCTGCAATGATTATGGAAAAGGTCATTCTGGAGGTTGTCACCAAGAATATAAAAGAAAAGAAGGTCATCAGGAATAGTCAGCATGGACTCTTCAAGGGTAAATCAAACTTAACCAATCTGACAGCCTTCTGTGGTGACATGGCAGGATGGATTGATGAGGAGAGAGCACTGGATTTGTCCACCTTGACTCCACAAGGGTTTTGCACTGTCTCCCATGCTGTCCTTGCGGGTAAGCTCAGGAAATGTGGGTTAGATGAATGGACAGTGAGGTGGATCAAGAGCTGGCTGAATGGCAGAGCTCAGAGGGTCGTGATCAGCGGAGCAGGAGGCCTGTAGTCTGTGGCATTCCCTGGGGATCAACAGTGTGTCCAGTCTCACTCAATTTGTTTATCAGTGACCTGGACAATGGCATAGAATGTACCCTCAGCAAGTTTTCTGGTGGTACAAAACTGGGGGAGTGGCTGATCCACCTGAAGGCTGTGCTGCCATTCAGTGGGACCTTGAGAGGCTGGAGGGTTGGGCAGAGGGAAACTTGGTGAGGTTCAACAAGGGCAAGTGTAGGGTCCTGCACCTGGGGAGGAATAACCCCAAGTACCAGCAAAGGCTGGGGCCTGGCCTACTAAAGAGTAGTTCTGAATAAAACCCACCTATGGTTCCAATCCAAATAACATGGCATCTTCACTGTATCTGAGAAACAGATGCATAGCTATACTATCCAGGTACATTTGAAGAGCAATAGAAAATATCTGAAAGGAAGTTTGGCATCTGATCCAAGAACAGATTTTTATAATTTTTAAACAGACAAACTGATTACTTGTGAGTTTGTAAGGAACTTCTTATAGTTATATGAAAGCTTCCAAAAGTCTTACATTACCATAGTAGTTTTTTATGCCGGTAAGATTAGTTGAGATAGATAAAACACGCAACAAAAATTTATAGCACTCAGGAAGTGTTGAGCTACTGAGAAGTGATGATGCAGTGAATTAATGACTTAGTTTATTATATTTTTTCCTTATGACTTTGCATTAGAGGGGCTAGCTTATAGACACAATTTTATTCAGATCACATAATGTTCAGTGCATTAGGTTTAATGGGCCTACTTCAAATGAGATTAAAGAAGTCATATTTTAAAAAAAGTATTCTGGAAAGATTAAAAATACCTAACTTATTTTTATTTTCCTTATCTTTTATGTCTAGAATTTCTTCTGCCATGAGAATTGGAAGAATGACTTTTTTTCCCCCTAGTGAGTATAATTTTTGAGGCTTTTTTTCCTATGCTTTCTTTCAAAGAAACATATCACATATTCTGACTCTTCTAAGTATTTGGAATTCAGTTGCTTACAGTGCCATTACTTATTTTCTGGGTTATTAGATTATTTCCAAGTATCATACCATGAAATAAAAATGTGTAACCCTGTTCAATATATAAGCTTAGTGACACTATGGGTGAGAGAATCAGGAGTGCAGGTAGACAAATAAACAATGAAAACTTGTGACTATCTCACGATGACCTGTTCATGTGTTATGTTAAACTGCAAATTCTTGAAAAGCTCCTATTCCTCCTTCTGCATACATCTCATTTATCTCTGGCCACATTTGAAACTAACACAGTTTTCACAGAATCAGAAGGTTACTGGATGGTTTCCAATGTTTAGCTCTGCTTGAGGCAGGTGGTGCTTAAATTTATGATTAAAGAACTTTCCTCTGGAAAGATTTCCTTGAAAACTTGGAGCTAGAAAGTGCTGCAACTTTGAGGAGAGAAAAAAAGAATGGGAATTAGTTATTTTAGAAGTTTTCTTACAAATGGAGGCTTTTTCTGTCATGTGACTGAAACACAAGCACTAAAATTCAGACATAGTTTTTGCCTGAAAGCTGCATTCTGCAACAAAATGCTCTAACCCAACACCGTGACAGAAGTCTTCAGCAAAGAAAGAATATGACTGTGATCCCACTTTGTATCAGCTACTGCATTCTTGAATTCACAATTGCAAATCCGTGTAAAATATCCTAGATTAGCAGCCCAGCTCAAAAGTTACTGGGCCATTATGGAAATGCCACTTGAGCCACTGCTTGAAAAAGCCTGGTTTAGTGCATCTGCATCTAAAGACTTGCAGCATGGTGCCTGGGATAATCATGCACGCTTGAGAAACTGTCCATAGTTTTTCAGATTCTCAGAATTCATTTGTTCTTAAGATCAAGAAAAACAATAAAAATGTATATATTCTCATACAAAATTAATCATACCCTTTCATGCTCTGTTGATCATTCCTGTAGAAAGAAAAACTTTTCTTTCTGGTGCAGCATAACCAAAATACTCGTGTGCCAATGTGTGTGTCCCTCCACACTGTCCAGAAGGTACTAAAGGGAGAGTAAATATTTAACTCACTTTTCCATCCGTCTCTTTGAGGTGCAGCATGGTCCTGTAGGTTCCCTAGTTCTCTCTCAGTGACCAGAGTCTGTTTTGGACTGTGCTTAGGAGCACCTGGGGGACCACATCCACATGCTCCAATCTTTTGACCGTAAGACGTGATACACCTCATCACACAATCTTTGTAAATCTCTGCATCCAAGGGTATGGCTGAATGTCTCCTGAATTTGCAGGGTGTGTTTCTATCAGGGTAAGTTTTTGTCTCACCAACCATATAAAGATTCTGTAGTCAATCCTGCAAAGAAATTGGAAGGAAGGTAATTCTTTTGCTGCTACCAGAGCCTTTTAGTTTATTTCCTTTGCTGCCTGGAGGAGGTTTTGTTCCAAGCTAAGAAAGACCTCAGAGCCCATTATTTTTTTCCCTAGATTTTTTCCCCAGGGTTGATCAAAAGTTCAGCACTTAAGATGAGGAAAGCCACAGGGCTCTTGGCAGAACTGGTCCAGTGCACAACCGCAAAGTGAGAGGCACAGGTCTGCTTGGTTCATTGCATCCCGAGTCATGCCACATTGCAACTAGAAAACTATTACTGTATCTAAGAGGAGAAAGAAATGACTTCTTAATTTGAAAATGACTTTTCTGTGTTAGGGATTTGACAGGGAGGATGAAGGACTAGAGGAGATAAAGTGTCGCTCTGCTGAAAAAAATCATTTTGTAAACATGAAATATTGATCTGGCATGTATTGTGTGAGTGCTTGCAGTATGTGTATATTGAGTTCCAAATGTTGCACATTCAGAAAAGCCAAGTTAGAAAAATCACTCACAGGGATATATAGACAGAAGTCCACAATCTGGACTGTCTGGAAAAGCATGAAATGTTTATCTAGACAAGAAGAAAATTCTCTTCCATATTGCTGAATAAGGTTTTTGTGGCCACAAGTTCTGTGTGAGGAGGATTTAATGCTATCTAAAGTATCCATAATCTGCATTTTTATGGTCAATTAATATAGCTGATCTGAAAAGTGCTTTCATTAGAATTTGTCTTTTGTTTTTCCTCTTTCCTTTTTGCTTGACTTCAACAAGAATTTCTTCTGCAGCCCTGAAAATGAGAACATTTATACCCACATCCTTTTATAGCTCCATAATTTAAAGTGACGTCTCTAATTGTTTTTGCTCTCTGGCCCCTTTGCAACATCTTTAAGACTTCCCTATATTCCCAGACTTACATGAAATGGTCATAGTCTAAATGTACAGCAGACTCAGAAGAACTTAATTACAGATGTGCCATTAAGAGCACATTGATTTTCACTTAGGAGGATTAATTATTTGCTTTTTATAAATAATGTGGTGCAACCTGCTCAAATTTTCAGTTCTACCTATATCTCTCACCATTATAAAAAAGGGGTTAAGATCTCTGTTTTTTGACGGTCTAACATTTTTGCTTTCAAGCATTTCTTTATGATCATGAGAGTTAGAAAAATATTTCTACAGATACAAACATTTCAGATTCTGAAGGAATAAAATCACTCAAGAACTGAAAATTTGAGAAAGCAAGTGTTGCAAGACCTGTGAAGAAGCAAAAAGAGCTGGCACTGTACAGTTGAGTACAAGGCAGACGTTTGGGTAAATCTTCTAATTCATTGAACAATAAAGATTTCCTAACAGACCACATTAATTTTTCATGGTGTGGATACAGTTTTGTCAGGATTGTGCAAACACTGATATATGTTAGTAAATCAGTTTTGTACTTTTTATATGCAAATAATGTAACCATTAACAATACAATCACAATAACATGAGAATTAATAAATTATAAAAATTTTGAAAGTGTCTTTATTAGCTTCCTTAAAAACTGCTATTTTTTATAGGTGGATACAAACTTGAAATGATGGTTATCTAGCAATTAAGACAAAGCTTTAAAATGAAAAAAAAACTCCATGTCTTCCAAAAAACCATAATCAAAGCTACAGCTATGGCAGTCAAGCTGAGAGAATGTTCTGCTCATGGCTGGGGAGGAGAAGGAGGTTGGTAAAGAATGGAATCCCAGTTGTCAGTGCTTCTCACCTCTAAACAAGAATTATTCTTTCCCCAAAGTGTTGTGGTTATAAAACAAATTTCAGCATCATTCATTTAAAAGATGCAGCACAAATGTTTGTCAAAGCATCATTAAATTTTTCATTCATTAAATAAAGGAATGATTGCAAAAGTACTAAAGATGACAGCAGCCCCCGTTCATGATGGTGAAGAGGTGATGGCAGCTGGGGTTGTGATGGTTCAAGGAAAATTTGCCTCAAGGATGGAGAATATTTCTTCACATAAGATGCTAGAATGCAAAATCTGTACAAGGATGGATAATCTCTGGAAAGAGAAAACTGCCATCTCTCACTGAGGAGTGTCCTGCTCTGCTGGGGATTGTGGCCACATGGACAGTTTGGTGCATGATGACCTCTGTACCCTTGTTCTTGTTGCTAATAGAGATATGACAGCAATTGCACCTCCCTCTGCCAGCTATCACTGCTGATGCACATCCAAGAGCCAGGAGCTTCAGGCAGCTATTTCCATCCTGGAGACAGAGCCTTTGTGCTGCTTTCCTGGAGGTGGCACACTTCCTATCCAGGCACAAAAAGAATGCTTCATGCTCACTGCCCTGGGAAGACCAGGTGGAATATGACCCTAAGATACTTCCTACCCCCTGTTTTACAATTACAGTGAAGATCTGGAGTGGAGACGCAGCAGTCAAATTATTAATTAGTAGTCTGATGACTACATCTGTGTTTTTAAGATTTCATTTTGATTTGCATGGGCCTGCAGAGTCAGCTGTTAAATTGTAATTCAGCTGAGTTAAGTGTTTATTTGTCATTTTTTAGAAGAGAGAGAAAAAAGATCTAACAGAATTGTATCTCTGTCATTAGACCTAAGAAAAAATACGAGCCTAAAGGCTTCATTCATTAGTGAAGTGTTGGGACCAACACTTACTGAAAGAAAGGAAAAATCTTTTACAAGTAGGTAATGAGTAAACAAATGCTCCCCAGAAGTGACAAACAGATGAATGATGCACACTGACATTTCACACATTCACTTTAAGGAGCAAATTGGGCCTGAAGAGCATCTCTTGATTGCTAATTGGCTATAACTGAACAGAGTGGGGCACTTCTACCTAACCAAGGTATGATATAATTTCATCATAGGTTCACAAAGGAAATGGCATTTATGATTTAAAACAGCAAATACACTGTGCACATAGTGGGTGTTTACTACTGTAGTTGCAATATGTACTGAGCTTTACATAAGTATACTCTTACACCTTCTCTTTCCAAGGCACTCGGAGTCCAGATTGCCTCCCACACACTGCAGATCCTTCTGGGTGCAAAGCAGTCAGGTGTTGCCTGAAAGTGCTGCTCTGAAAGCAAACTCCTTTGACCAACGCTGTTTAACCTGTGTTAGTGCTGCCTGCCCATTGCTGTCCTAAAATAGGTGTTCACAAGCATCCTTTGTACTAATGGCTCCTTCCTGTAGTCAGCTGAAACAAAATCAAAAATGAAGACTAGAAGAACCTGTCAGTTGAAAGCCAAAGCAGATTTTTCATTTACATTTGGAAATGTGAAAGTTCCGCATTGTCTTAAAAAAATTTACTATTGCAATACACATCACATGAGCAGCTATAGTTTTTCCCTTGTATTAACAGGACAGCAAAGTTGGGAAGATCCACGGGAAACTGCCATTAATTTCTGGATTCTTGGATGAAATTTATAATTGCTACTCACTCCCAAATCTCATCTAAAATCTGGGGGAATGGCAAACTCCCACCTCTGAGTGGTGATCTTTAAAACAGTTAAATTACATTATTCTTTGGATAAAATTGAAAAAATATGAAACTTTTCCCAGGAATCTGTCCACGTCTTCATTCATTAGGAATTAAGTCCTTTCACCAAACATTTTGTAAAGGTGATCCAGAGAGTATTGCTAAAATAAACCAAAAAAATCATAGAATCATAGAATCATTTAGGTTGGAAAAGACCTTTAAGATTATCAACTCCAATTGTAAACCAAACACTGACAAGTCCAGCACTAAACCATGTCCCTGAGTGCCCCATTTACACCACCTACATGTCCTTTAAATACCTTCAAGGATGACAACTTCCCATGGCTGACTGTTCCAGAGCTTGACAAACTTTTTGGAAGATATTTTTGCTCATATACAATCCAAATCTCTCCTGGCACAACTTGAGGCCATTTCTTCTCATCCTACAGCTTGTTGTCTGGGAGAAGAGACAGGCCCCCACCTGGCTACAACCTCCTTTCAGGGAGTTGTAGAGAACAGTAAGATCTCTTTCCAGCCTCCCTTTGTCCTGGCTAAACACCCCCAGCTCCCTCAGTAGCTCCTCATAGGACCTGTGCTTCAGACCCTTCCCCAGCTCTGTTGCTCTTCTCTGGACACTCTCCAGCACTCCAATATCATTCTTGTCATGAGGGGCCCAAAACTGAACACAGGATTCAAGGTGTGGCCTCATCAGTGCCAAATACAGGGGAACAATCACTGCCCTGGNCAGCTTGTTGTCTGGGAGAAGAGACAGGCCCCCACCTGGCTACAACCTCCTTTCAGGGAGTTGTAGAGAGCAGTAAGGCTCTTCCCAGCCTCCTTTTGTCCTGGCTAAACACCCCCAGCTCCCTCAGTAGCTCCTCATAGGACCTGTGCTCCAGACCCTTCCCCAGCTCTGTTGCTCTTCTCTGGACACTCTCCAGCACTCCAATATCATTCTTGTCATGAGGGGCCCAAAACTGAACACAGGATTCAAGGTGTGGCCTCATCAGTGCCAAATACAGGGGAACAATCACTGCCCTGGTCCCACACTATTTCTGATACAAGCCAGGTGCCATTGGCCTTCTTGGCCACCTGGGCACACGCTGGCTCATGTTCAGCTGTTGACCAGCCCCCCAGGTCCTCTTCTGCTGGGCAGCTTCACAGACACTCTGCCCCCAGCCTGTAGTACTGCCCAAGGGAATGGCCTGAAGTTGTGCCAGGGCAGGTTTAGTTATTAGAAAAAGGTTCTTCACCCAGAGGGTGGTTGGGCCCTGGAACAGGCTCCCCAGGGAAGTGGTCACAGCCTCAAGTCTGAGAGAGTTCAAGGAGCATTTGAACAACACTTTCAGGCACATGGTGTGATTCTTGGGGATGGTGCTGTGCAGGGCCAGGGGTTGGACTTGATGATCCTTGTGGGTCCCTTCCAACTCAGGATATTCTGTCATTTTGTGATTCTGTCATTCTGTGATTCTGTGACCCAAGGGGAGGATGTGGCACTTGGACGAGTTGAATCTCGTAGAACTGATTTCAGCCTATGGATCCAGCTTGTCCAGATCCCTCTGCAGAACCTCTCTTCCCTCCAGCAGATTGACACTCACACCCAACTTGGTGTCATCTACAAATTGGCAGAGGGCGCACTCAATCCCTTTGTTCAGGTCACTGATAAAGATATTAAAAAGGACTGGTCCAAATACTGAGCCCTGGGGACATCACTGATGGATTTAACTCCACCCACCACTCCCTGGGCCTGGACATCCAGCCTGTTTTCTACACAGCAAAGAGTAAATCCATGCAAGCCACAGGCAGCTGGTTTCTCTGGGAGAATGCTGTGGAGACTCCCTTCAGCTGTGGTCTACTATGGTCATTCTTTTACAGGATACAGAAGTTCCAGGCAAAAAAAAATAAAGAATATTGTCAGGGCTCCTGATGAATTCACAGCAACCTATGGGCCATTCCAAAGAAAGTCTGTCTGGTTTTTCATGTATTGGAGACTTTTCTTCCTAATCTGGAATGGGAGAACTTTGGAATCCCAGCATTTTGCAAGAAGACAAATTGTCTAATGTCAGAGTAGAGTTACAAGGATAGCAGTATTCGTTATTGTAAAATGTTCAAATACTGTGGAAATAAAAATTCCTAAGAATAGAGACTGATTTGAAATGTCACCATGAATAAACTTTTTCATTAAGAATACAAAGTTTTCACTATAAGCATTGCAACAGGGACCTGCATGGACCAGTAAAATCCTCATACTTACATTCAGTATCACATTGCACATTTACATTGAAATTAATCAGATTTACTCTTAAATACTTATCTTCAGCACTGATTCCTAACAATACATCATTTATACACTTGATTTTTCCTTGCTGAACTGAGCTTAGGAATTCAAATTCTCGGATACTTGAATATACAATTCATATACGTACAGCACTTTTGATGAACATCATTAAAATGCTTGTTCTTTTTAATCAATTGCTCAAAAATCAGTATGCTCTTGAGCTGTAACACTCTGTTCCCCTTTGCTTGGGCAGATAAAACTACATGGGACACAGAGTATGTAATTATTTACATGCTTATACCAGAAATAATTTTCTGAAGAGGTTACTGTATTATGAGAGTATTTAATGAAGTACTTTCAGCTTTTGTGCAATTAATGCAAATTTATGTGATGATCTACTATTTTACCAATCACTGACTGTGTGCATTTTAATTTTCTATAATTTCTTTTTTACTGAAAAAAGTTGTTTGCATTATACTCCTGACTGAGTTTAATTACAGCTGCTTTGAAATTTGCAATTTGTGTTCTGTGGGAGGACCTACAATTCCAAAAAACCAAAAAGAAATTCAGAATGGAAGGGAAAACATCTCCAAATTTCCCACTGAAAGGAAGCCTGGGTAAGGAGCAATGACTGAGATCTCTTTCCTTAGTTGACTGAATGACAGAGCTATCTTGACCACAGATATTTGCTCCAATGCCTTTCCTTTTGGTTTGTCATGCATCAGGAGACCTGGGTGCCAGCTAGTCTGTTTGAATGAGAAGGTGTTTGAGGAGGAAACCCCAGAGCTGTGATGGAGCTGGTGACTCTGGTGACTTTCAATGTATGTGCTATGCCTATTGCTCATGTGGCCTCACGTGGTGAAAGATTTTAGAATTTATGCCCATGCACAGGGATTTAAATGTGAGAATGAGCAAGGTCTGGATCACAGTGCTGAAACAGACTTTACTGGCAGCACAATGAAGTTGACTTTAGATCTGTATTCATTTTGACACAACCTTAGTATTTTCTATTAAGGGAAAAAAAAGTGCATATTTTTGCCCACCCTTTCTTATTGCTTAACCTGGAGTATTTAATTCAAACAGGATTACAGTCCAAGCCTCCTTCCTTTTTTTTTTTTTTACTGTTTTGTCATTCCCTCCATTTTTCTACCTCAGGCACATGAAGCAAACCTACCTTCACATACAGCCAAACCCATTTCTTACAAGAATAATTTACTCCCTACAGCCATACCATTACTCAGGATGCAAGCTGATATCCATAACACATTCTTTTTTCCATTTCCATAATTTTCCCTGTTTATACCAACCAGATCTGCAGAGCTTTCACCAAGGCTCAATTCCTTGACTAGTATAGTATTTTGCTATGATTTTGTGGTCATGGAAACTAACAGACACTACATTGGGTTAGTTGTTTTATGCATACGGATCTAAATTACCCTATTGAAGTACATCAGCCAAATAAATCCATCTTCCTTTAGGTGTTTGTCAGAAACTGGAAATTGCCATTAAAATATCAAAACTGTGCATCAACTGAGATAGAACTTCTTTCCACATTTTAAATACTTACATCTAGCTTGCTGCAAGATGTTTACTTCTCTTGTTTTCCCATCAGTTCAGAAAAGTGAAGCAAAGATAATTAATTTTCTTTACTGCTAGCTCAGCCACTCCCTTTTCAGCCCTTTTCCTGTGGGGTGAAAGCAAGTCACTTGTCTCATCTGACATCCTCCCATCACTTGTGCCTCCTTTGGCACTTTCAATTGCATCAGCATATTGATACCTGTCTCCAGCTATCCAGCTCCCTGCACCTTCCATATATTTCTTAACCAACTCATGTATATTTTCTCCCCTGTTGCCCCTTATGCCAGGGTATTTGCATAGTGAAGTCCTTGGACTCTACAGATCTTTCCTTAAAAGGTTGCTCTTTTTCTGCAAGGCTTATACTATTTCTCACTAGTCTGGCCAGGAGTAGACTGAGGTCACTGCTTATTATCCAGGCCAAAAATATCTTATCTTTTTCATACATTTCCCTTTGGTTTTCTATTCTTTATTTCATCTTTTGCAATTAAAGTACAAACTTATCGGGGTGGAAGTGGTTTTTGTTCTCTGTTTGTGTAGCATTTAGTACAAGGCTTTTGGGACATGCAAATTCCTAGACCCTGCCGTAATAAAAGAATAATCACTTACAGATAGGGTAAAATAAGATAGTGAAGGTAGAGTTGTCTCCCAAACAAACATTATACATTGCAGAAACTTAGGGCTACCCTCAAATTCAGAGAAATGCAGTAATATTAAGTCACCAAACAATGTTTGTCTGTTTGGACAACCTTAGTCCTGGTGTGACACTGTATAATAACAATATGATTATGGCATTATAAGGATTTAAGCTGTCATTGGCTCAAACTGATTTTTTTTTTCTGTCCTCTGAGGACTGTCAGAGTGAGAGCAATGTCCAGGGGTAGCCAAGGAGAGAACTCCTGAGGATCCCCCTAAGCAACACTTTTCCTTTCTCTCACTGATAAATTAGAAACTCACAGCTCTGATGAATAACAGCAAAAAAGGACATAATTCCTAAAATAATTACTTTGAAAATGTCCTATGGAAAGACTTCAAATAATTCTGATGATATATGAATAATGAAGAGTCTGTATTTTATAACAGAAGTCATTAGGGATGAATAAAAGCCTGACAGAAGGTGTAAAAGTACCTATTTTCAATTAACTCCAACTCAAACTAAATAATGGATTTACTTGTAAATTCTCAGAAAATCCATTGCATACTCTGTAAGTATTGTAATTTTAGGAACAATGGAGTATATTTTGTGCATAGAAAAGTGACTGGGTCCCTCCTTTAAGTGGAAATTTAATTTCAGCCTCAACTGTAAAGCAGTGCTGGACACCTTCATAATTCTCCTACTTCCCTCTATCCACAGAGTGAAAATAGAAGATGAATATGAGCCTACAAGGAAACCTGATATATCCTCAGGGAAAAAAACTTGACACATAAAGAGAGTTTTGTGAATTATGAAAATACATTTCAATAACTAAGCTAGAAGGAAAAAAATCTAACCTTGATTGGCCAATTATAAAACTATAAATGACTACACTTTTGAGAATGCTCCTGTGGCATCAGTGGAAGATTTTAACTAAGCCTAAGATGAAATCCTGTCCTTCTTGTGTTAATATTGCAGCACACAGTTTCCATGCTGTCTTATGTTGCTCTCATACTGCTGTTTAAAATATTTCTAGTAAAAATTCTTCTGGAAATGCACATGGTTTAAACATGGTTAAACAAAATGAAGTAACAAATTCATAAACACCATGCATGGCAATCCTGCAGATTTTGTCCCCACTTCATTTCCTTTTCAGGACAGTCTTCCAAAAATACTTTAATCAGGAAGAGGAAGAAATCATATGCAAGCATAAAACTGTTATCTTGCAATTTTAACATGTGTCTGGATTTTCGACAGTTTCTGCGTATTCTAAACAATTATTTAATCTAAGTACAAACTGTACAAATCCTAATTTTTTTTTCATTATTGTACATCCATTATATTTTATGGATTGCTCTTAACAACATGGATGGAGCTGTGACAGATTTAACAGATTTAACCAAAAACTATGCTGGGCATGTAGCAGAGGACAGTGTTTCTGTAGGAATCGTGATACAATTTCCTGCTCTTTCCAGTATATAGCCCTAATATTACATTAGCACATGGCCTGGGTAAGCTTTTTAAATGTTTTAGCCTGGCTTCCTTGGACAATATATCAAACCTCTGTCCTTGTTCTGTGGATCTGCTTCTCTGTCCTTCTTCCCTCTCCCAGAAACTGTCATCTGAGCAGGAAAGCCACAGAGAGAATGGCAACCCCAGATGTTATGCAAGAAGCTGTGTCTGAGCTGCAGGAAGAGATCCAGCCTGGTAGCAAGGAAAAGGCAGGTTGGAGGTGGTGGTGGTGCATCCTGCTTGGCAGTGCCAGGGTTTATGTGTGTGCATGGGACAGGCAGTGGGCACACGGGCAGCTGCTGACAGCCATCCACAGATGCCCCCTGTGGCAGGGCATGCCACAAGGGGCATGAAGGGATGGAGTAGGAATGCAAGACTGGTGGGCAAATACCTTGGGTGAAATCACGTTTCATTGTTCTTTTGGCCACTGAGTAAACGGTTGAGTTTTGCTATGTCAGCCCCACAGTGACAGTGGGACTGAATAAGACGTTCAGCTTGTCCCCAAAGCATCCAGGATTCTTGTGAGATCTCCCACCCAAGGAATTTCGAGATCCAAAGCTACACAGTTTGCAAGGCCAGAGGATAACAAAGGTGTGAAGTCCTTTGATAGCTATATATCCATGATTGTGGGTTATTTTCTGCACTCAGTAAAGGTAAATATGAATGTAATTTGGAGCTGTACTTTTTCTTGATTATGAAAGGGTTAAACAGAAACACATTTGCAGCACAGAGGCAGAGCGACCTTGTGGGGAGCATTCTGGCCTGTACCAGCAGTTCTTTCTTCCTTTCCACATAGCTTCTAATGGAAAAGTACTGCCTGCCCTCTGTAAATTATTAATTTCTTCATGTTATCAGATACCGTTGATAAAAAGACAAGTGGCCCCTGTACTGACTGTCTGGGGTAAAATGAATAATTGCTGATGCCCTTTAAACTCTGTATAGGTTTTCATCTACTTTCTACTGAGCTCGGCTTTGCACTGTGCAATGGACTGTTACACACTTTTAGCTGCTCACAAGTAACTCCCTATGGAATAAACCGTTACTGCTTTCATTTTAGGTGCTGACTTAGACGAATGACTTTAAATTACTTACAACCTTCAGCTGATCTAAGATGTCAAACAAACTTTAAACTAGTATATGCTCAAGGATGTGTGAACCTGAAAACAAGAAAAGGCAGAGGCGCTTTTTCATTAGTCACTGCTTCATATGTGAAGGAAGGTCAGCCCCTGGAGCGGCTGGGCACGGAGGCAGCACACACTGCTGCTCCAGTCAGTGCTCTTAGCTATTATTAATACAAACAACTCAAGGCAGTACCTCTGATAAAAGCTCAGTAAAAGCTACTGAGATTAGGGATCATGTTAACTAGCGTCGATAGCATAAATTATCAAGTGGAACAGCTCCAAATTATAGCATAAAGGGACCCATTTAAGAAGGATTATACATCAGGTTCAAAAAGAATGAGGAAGTGATGAGAATAAAAGCACATATCAGGTCCAACAAGCAGTACTTTTAGAAGGACTGCTGTACCTCAGAAGACTGTATTTAACTTTTCAGGATAGTCGAAAGGAAACAGCAATAGGCACAACAAAAAGGGTGAGCAGCTGTCTAAAATGCTGTAATGTACTGAAAATGGCACAACGCATATTCATGAGGGGCAGCAGAGTATTCTATACTGCAGAGAAATGCACTAGGGCTAGCAGCAGACAGTCTAACTACTGAGGATTTTCTCCATAGTATTCCCTTTAGTTCTTCAGCATCCCTTCTGAGGTTATATTGCCTCATCATTTGTCATATTACTGCTGAAAGGTAGGGACCATTTCCAGACCAGATTATGCTCTTGATCCTCTGAAGAAGAGAAATATTAGGTATCTTGGTTGCAGTCATGTCTTCCAAAGGGGCTTTCAAAATGAATGGCAGATCAAAATCACAAACTGAATTAAACTTCTACTTGGGTCTCCCTATACATTTACATAAATGTGGAAGGACTAGGACAATCGTGGACCAAACCCTGTGCCATAAGGACTTGCAGTCTCTTTATGAATTTTCCATTCTCCCTTTTAAGTATGGTAGGTTTCTGTGGAGTAACATGCCTCATTCTCTTGTGTTAACCTTACCCCAGCTATTTGTTCCCAATGAATTTCCTAAACACTTGCCAGAGCTGGATGCTCTATTTTCTGGAAACACTTCAAACTGAGAAAAATGAGCTGTTTGAATGTTGTTGTGGAGGAGAAAGTCCTGCAGACATAGTCCTCAGAAAAAGGAGCATCAGATCTAGTTGACATTTATAACACTAATTTATCCACTTTACTAACCAGACACGTCGGGCAAATTGAGTTGCTTGTTAACAGCTCGAACTTATAGGACATACAGAGCTAAAATGGTGTTTTGTGTAGATGGGCCAATGTTGTTTTGGTGGAGCTACAGGGAACAGCTCACAATATCTGTATGTACATCATACCACGAAGCCCTGTAGTTAAATAGCTAATTAATAATATTTACCCTCAAAATAGTATTGTTGTTGAATTCAAACTATTAGACAGTAAAAAGGGAGAAATTTCTGTAAACAACAACATTCAAAGCAGATCACAGCCATGAAAATCAGTAGATTCACTGAGTACTGCTTTGGTGTATGGGTGGAAGGCGATAGAAAAGCAGGAAGTAAAGGTGGGCTCAGAAATATGGTGCTCTGAAAAGAGGATTTGTGTTAAGGATTGACTGAATTAGACTTGGAGCAAAAGTCTTTCAAGTTGCTTGGCTCCAACTATGTTCAGAGAAATATGGTTTTATATGTTTTTCTTGTAAGTAATTGCCGTAACATCAGCTACATTGGAATTAAATTCTTGAGAACTTGGAGACAGTGCCAAAGCTTTGATTTTCAACCAAAAATGTATTCAGATGGAAAAAGAGATAATGATAACACACACTACCATTGTAAGTGTATTCCTCTTTGCAGGGAGGCCCAAAAATTAAATGGATGTGTAAAATACCTTGGCTTTTCCATATTTTAGTTAGTCTGTCCAGTGATGTTTGTGGGAAATTCAGACTATGTTGTTGCACTGGTTTCATAGCTAACCTGAAGTTTTCTATACCTTATCTTGAACTTCTCATGAACATTAAAATTCTTTAAATAGTTATTTGTCAGCCTCGTCTGATAATTTTGCCACTGGAGGTATGTGGACTAACCTCCTGGCAAACTGATTTGGTGTGTTCTGCAGGGAGCCAAAATTACAATTGAGGCAAAATATGCAAAAGCAGACTACTGTCACCTTAATAAACCCCAGAAAAATCCTAACCTGTCACTGAGGAGGATTCCTCAAAATCAGGAAAATGAGAAGCTGAATGAGTTAATGGATATTTCACATAAAAGATGGGCTGGAAGCTGCCCTCACCTGGAAAGGGTAGGAACTTGTATCCACCTTCTCCACTGCTTGTCTGAACTAATCACAGAACCAATTAGTGATGAGATGATTGAGCCAGAAGCTGTCTCTGCTATCCATTAGATTTCTTACCCCTTGATTTGAACAAATGTAAGACAAATGAGAAAGCAAACTAGACCCTATTGGATTGCAGCACCACTGTCATGAAAGATTATTCTTAAATTGTTTATTGAGTCTAGAAAGAGAAAAATATTTGACAGGAAGGAATAAATGCTGCCAACATTGATTGCTTCACATTTCGAGAGCAAATGTGAAAGTGTACTTTCATCATCAGAGAGATGCTCCCATAAACACCTGCAAGAGACATGAAAATCTGGCCGCTGGCATAATACAATGATAATCTAGAGATGCCTACATGCTGCACATGGGAGGATGTGGTGTGAGAGGATGGTAAGAAAGGAAAGGAAAGAAAAACAAAATAGACAAGAAGGATCACAAGGACTAATAAGCCAGCAGAGAAAATAAAAATTGTCATAGCAGCCTCCAGAATTTCCTTTTGAAAAGAGGATTGGTAGGAGAGACCTATCTGTAGAAGAAGCTCTAGCTGATAAACCAGAGCTAGATATTACATAGTCCCAGAAATGAAGATGGTCTGCTTGTCCAGATATGTAAACCCTGCCCTGCCCTGCCTTTGCCAAAATCCTTCAGGTGCATCCCAGCTCCCTGTTTGGAGCTGCATTCTTGTCCACACAAACCATCTTTTTTTACCAGAAAACATGGCACAATAGGACTACTTTCCCATTTTCAATTCATCTGTCAGCTGGATTCCTATCTCTAAGACTTTGTTTTCTCCCATGGAAAGTCCCAAGCCTACCCTGGTGCCTGGTGCTCCTTGGCGCTCACCCTGCCATGCTGTTGCTGCTATTTACAGCTCTCCTGGTTTTCTTTCTTCAAATATCCAAATAAAACAGAGGTTTCCATGTGTGAACAAAGCAATGTATTCAAGGAAAAACCAACAGTAATAAAAGGTATCAGATCACTCAAAGGAAAAATAATGGATTAGGGGAGAGGATGGAAAGAAAAACTAAATTTAGATTTTTTCTCTCTGAAAAGAGACAACAATCTACTGAAAGAAAAATATAAATTGTTCATAAATTAAAATGTCAATGGCTTATTCCCTGTAGAGTGCATGTCATCTTTACTGCAAATATTTCTGATTGTAATATACACATTTCCATGACTGCTGTCTTCTTTTCTGTTTGTCTTTATACAAATCTACTGAAAAACTTCTCTTCAAATATTCTTCATATACTTCAAATATGAAGTTTGCTATGGAAGTTTTCCTAGCTCAACATGTTTTGCCTGCCAGCAGTTACACAGACAGCCTTTGTGACTTAATTATTCCAGGTGGCTTAATTCTTTATGACAAATAATAGAAACATAGAAAAACACTTATTATTTTTCTACCCTTGCAGAAACTGAGCACTTGGCTGCATTAACTCTTGTGTGGTTTTTCAGAGGCTGTAGGCACTTTCATGCCTGGAAACAATCTAGTTTATATCCCCAAAAAGAGACTGGGACAATCCTTATGCTGAAATCAACAGCAAAGCTCTGTTTGTCTTTCTTGATCTGCTGAAGTTCCTCCAGTGGCTCAGTCCTGGAGTTCAGACCTGGCTTGGTCAGATTCAAACCATGAATTATAATTGGCTTTTGTGTGACAATCACATCACTGAGCATCATTAATGGCCAGTGCTTCTTTGACTTTGCAGCCCTGAGGGAAGAATGTTCATTTGGGTGTTTGCATCCGAGCCAGCCCACGTTTTAGTGAAATGTATAGAAATAAGATGTACTGAACCTCTGCCGCTCCAAACAATGAGGAGGAGATGGGTGCTCAGGGAGATGCTCTTTAATCAGTCTTTTACCTGAGTATGTCACTAGTGACTTCAATACACCCACCAGTGCTGTGAGACAGAGACTCAAAGAGGCAGTGGCTGCTCATCACGTGTATTTGAGTGCTGAACTTCTAAGAGTACAAAAATTTAAATACATAGGTATTTCTACACATTTGGATCTAACCAGAGTGCTGATCCTTTTCTTTCTCCCTCAGATTTTTGCTAGAGATAATACTATATTTTACTGTCAAGAAGGGTTAGAAAAAGTGTGTATCAGCAGTCCATAATTCATCACAGCCAGTTTTCAATCAAGCACTTGTTTACTCTGATATTTTTATTACATTACTGTCCACATTATTAATGTTGTTTTCAGTGTAGACAATTTATATTTGTATTAATAACAGTTTAAAAAAGTGACTCTAATGTTTCAGAATAAAGTTGACATCAAAAGTTGACAATGCCTGAGATTCTCAAGATGAAATGCCACATGTCAGTTTGACAAAAATATTTGTTTGTAGCTATGCTCCGTATGATTGCTTATTAAAAAAGTTCATGAGCTGAGAAGACCTGATATACTCAGTGCTATTGTATAATGCAGAAGAAGTTGCTGTGCTTCAGATCCTGAAAAAGGATAGGGACCTTAAATGAGAACAGGAACACCAAGGGTATAAACATCTCCTAGCCCAAGATCTGCAATAATGAGTAACAGTGGGAGTTAAAAACTCTTGACCTGCAATTCCATACTTTTGTATTAAATGCTTATTTTGCTTGATTTGAAACAGATTATACTAGCCAGTATCAGACACAGGTCAAGATATTAGATGCTGTGCTTGTCTTTTATGACATCAAAATCATAGAATAATATCATAGAATCATAGGCTTAAGTTAGAAGGCACCTTAAAGACCACCTAGTTCCAACGCCCCTACCATGGGCTGGGACACCTTTCCCTAGATCAGGTTGCTTAAGAGCTCCATCCAACCTGGCATTGAACACTTACAGGGATGGGGCATCCACATCTTCTCTGGGGAACTCATTTCAGCTCCTTGCTACCCTCTTGGTAAAGAATTTCTTCCTAACATCTAATCTAAATCTCTCCTCTTTTACCTTAGAACAGTGCTCCTTTGTCCTATCATTATATGCCCATGCAAAAAGCCACTTTCCCTCAAAAAATTATAAGATTATAAGCCCCCTTTAAGTACTGGAAGGCCACAATGAGATCTTCCTAGAGTCTTCTCCAGGCTGAACTACTCCAATTCTCTCAGCCTGTCTTCATAGGAGAGGTGCTTCATTCCTTGGATCATCTTCATGGCCTCTTCTGGACCCTCTGTAACAGGTTCATATCTTTCTTGTGTTGTGGCCCCAAAGGTGGATACAGCACTCCAGGAGAAGTCTCCTGAGGGCAGGGTAGAGAGGCAGAATCACCTCCCTTGACCTGCTGGCCATGCTGCTTTGGATGCATCCCAGGACATGACTGGTTTTCTGGGCTGCAAGCAAATATTGCTGGATCATGTTGAGCTTTTAGTCCGCAACTACCCCCAAATATTTCTCCACAGATCTCTCAAGGAGTTCAACTCCCAGCCTATACTTATGTCTAGCATTGCCCTGACCAAGGTGCAGCACCCTGCACATGGACTTGTTGAACCTCATTGGGTTCTCATGTGCTCACTTCTCAAGTTTATCCAGGTCCCCCTCAGTGACTGGTTTCACTGTGATTTGGTACAGCCAGAAAGATCTCTCATATGTCTTCATCTCTGTAGAAGACTTGTAATACATGGTGATTTAGGGCAGCTAGTGAAACAGTAGTCTGTGTGTGACACTGATGCTGTAATCGGTTCCTTAGGACAAAGAACAACTCAAAATACGACAAAGTTATACTGGCACATAATAGTAATTGACTTAAAATGGAAACTTTAATGATAACCAGTTAAAAAATCTCTCACCATGAAATTCTATAAACTAGTCAGCAGGGGAATTTTAGGTAGGCCAAACTGGTTTTTCTGTCAGCAAAATTCCCATACAAATTTTGTTAACAAGTGCTTAGGGCTGACTTGGGCAATTTCTTTCCTTTGTCGAGTTGAAGACCATGCTAGCTGCTTTTTAGGGAAGAAACACATAATTTTTGTTGTGACTGCAGTGACTCTTATACCACTGTGTGCTCTTTACCAGGGTTGCTGAGCTCCTCACAGCTCAAAGAAAAGATTTGTACACTACTGGCAAAAGTAACTGTAAAGTGCAGGGCTCTTTGGAGGCAAACCTAGAAGCCAGATGAAGTATAGTGTGTCATGATTTATACCCAGTGTGGGTTCTGCCTCTCCATTAGAGATAGTCACGGGCCAGAGATGCAGTTCAGAGGTTTCACTGATGCCTATACAAAAAAGTCAACATTTGTCAGACTAGTGTTTATAGCAAATTTAGTTAACAACTAACACTAAAGTGCTGTACACAACACCACAGAACAGTCAGATGCCCATGGTAAAATAATTTGCCTCCACCACTACATAGGGCTATAGGTCTAATATTCTCTATCAAGCATTATTTATGTGGTTTAATTGTGCTGCATAACTCCGGCTGGATTCGCTTTGCCTTTATTTGTTTCTCTTTTCCTAATTACTAGTATTTATGAACAGTTTGGCACTTCTGTCAGAGATCCTTGTAGCCCCAGGAGACAATTATTATATTACAAGCATATAGGTGAGGGTTGCACTGTTTAAGTCCAAGTCAAGGCCCTGGTATGGGCTAACTCAAGCCCTAAATGTCCTAAAAATCTACCAATGTACTTGACAAATGGATCTGTCGATCTCTAATCAGCAGTGTTTAAGTGCTCTACTCATACCTACTCATGTAAAACCTATTGTAAGTCCTAATGTTCATTTGGTTCATTTTGACTAGTGAGTCATTAACAGTAAAACAGAATCAGATGAAAATTCAGATTGGAAGCGGCCTCAAGAGGTCTCCAGACCAACCTCCTTCTTAGAAAAGACTCAGTTGTGAGACCAGGCCAAGTTGCTGACAGCTATATCAGATGGGTCTTCAAAACCTCCAAGAATGGAGACTGGGCAATCTCTGTGTACAGCTTGTGCCACTGCTGGACTGGCATGGGGAAAGTGTTTCCCCTTACGTCCATTGTGAACCTCTCTTGTTTCAAAGTCTACTGTTCCTCATCCTCCAGCCATGCATTGCTATGAACAACCCAGACCTATTTCCTTGATGCTGTGCCCATAGATAGCAGCAGCTGCTGTTGAGTCTTCCCAAAGCCACTCTTCCTCCAGGCTGAACCAGCCCAGATCCCCCAGCCTTTGCCTGCAGTGCAAGCAGTCCTGCCCCTGCCATTGTGGCTGTCCTATGCTGGGATTGCTCTACTTTGTCAACATCTTTCTTGTATTGTGAGTGAGACAAAGATAAGACTCAGCTGTCAAAGGTGAGTCATCATAATTGGGATGCTGACCTTCAACACTTCTGTGGGAATGCTTAAACTAAAGCAATCAGAACTAGTGATGTGGTCATGCCTTAAGTCAATGCTCAAACTTGCTCTCATTTGATTTACAAAATAAAATTTGAAAAGTGACAGTGTAGTTCTGTCACTATAAAATGATCATCTCCTGGAATTTCTGTACAGTATCAGAAATGGAAAACATAGCCCCCAGCTATGTATCACAGTGACAGCTCACAAAGATCTCAGTTCAGTGGTAACAGAAATCTTATAAAAATATTTTTGTCAATAAAACTCCTCAAAAAGCTTTCCTAATAAATCCTTGAGGGTTTCCTTGCATAGAACATGGCACTTTTTCTTCCGTGGAAATTAGCATTCTAGTGGGTGGCCTACTTGCTGAACAACTAAACATTAAAGTCAGTGAAAACTAGGGGGATACAGGGGCAGGAGATGGAGGACAATGGAGGACAGGCATACCTGATGGTAGATTTGTGTTAGAAACCAGTAGCCCAGAAGTAAATTTATTTGATAGAAGAAACAAGCAAAGCAAAGAAAGAAAACCTACATTTAAAATTTGCTTTTACTTTCAGGTAGCTCTAAGTGACAGTAGTAAAAAATGATGCAGCTCCCTGCCTGACATTTCAAATGTCTCCACTTCAGTGCAGGGTTTGTCCTATTTGTGTTTGCTTTTTTTGAAAATTCCAGAGAATGCTTTTGTTGGTAGGAAAGTTTGCCAAAAGAATAAACTTCATAAGTGGGAACTCAACTCCAGGAAATTAATAGGGCCTCCTTTCTGACAATTCCAGATGCCTGAGAAGAGCAGATTGAAAGTCATGATCAGGTATTCGCACCCTAAACTTGCTTTGAAGAGTAATACTATCCTATGTGGCACAGAAATGGTACCATATACCCTCTGTGGGCAATAAACCCAGCTCAATCTTCAATGATAAAAACACAGTAAACCCAGTTAGCTAACTGTATTTCTGAACTGCACATTTTGCAGACAATCCTCACTATAGGATGTATATCCTACAAGATATGAAGAGAGAAGACATCTTCACCTTTGCACCTTCACCTTTGCAGACTATTCTATTCCCTCAAATATTTTCCTCTTAAATTTTCTCTGTGTTGTTCTGCATTCTCTAGTTGCCTTGTTTTTTCTGGGTTTGATTTTGGAGAGAAAGTAGAGCTTATTCTTTCTATGCCCTTCCTTTCTTTTCACACCAAGCTTTACTGTCTTGAGAATTTGTTTTTGTTAGTTTTTGGAGATTTTTTAGCACTGTTTCTGTTTACTTGGGATGTGTCTTTCCTTTGGACTGTTTTCCCCCCTCCTCAATTACATCTTTTTCTTTCATGCTGCTTTTCTTTGCTCTGGCTTTCCATTTCATTCCCCTTCTAGTATGTTTGTTTTTCAGATTCTGGGGCTTCTTTAGGCTCTGACTTCTATCAGCCACTGGTACTGAGAGGAATGATGCACAATGGACGGCTCCTCGGGGATTACTGTTTCAATGCACTGAGAATGCACCAAGGACTCAGGCAGACCTAATCATATTGCACAGTTTGATTGCAGTGTGATTACCCTGCAAGAAGGGTTGTTTTCTTTCTCCCACCACAGAGAGCTAGGTAGTCAGCACTGAATAAGAGAAAATTTGAATGACATCAGACAATTGAAATACTTTCTAAATAATGGATCCACATCCTGGCTATACAAACTAAATGTATTCCTATTGTTGTTGAACTCCTCAGGAGCTATACAGAGTCCTCAGAAAGGCCCTTTCACATGGGAACAGATGTGCAAAGGAAAGCATTTATAGGAAATTAACTTTTTCCCCCCAGAGTTCTAGAGAGATGTAAAATGGCAGCATGGGAACATACACCATAGTAACTGCTCTAACACAAAAATGTGCTTTATATAAATACACTCAGACGAACAGATGCTTAGAGATGCATAGGTTATGTCTTATCCTTATTTTAACATGAAGCAAGCTGAGATCCCCACTTCCTTCTAGGAAAACTGAAGTTAAGAGGGGAAAAAAGTACTATTAGGAAAAGGTTGTTGTTTCCAACTGCAAAGATTTCTTTTAGGAGTGGTTTTCTTTGGAACTCCAACTGCACATGCATGTTTGGACCTTAGGTATCCAACCTCAACACAGGCACAAAACACCATGCAAGAAATAAGGAGGCACAGATCACTCCTTGTCATCTATCAGCACCAGTGACAGGTGCCCTGGGCTGCTGCACTTCCATGAGAAGAGGGGAGAGGAAGGCAGCAAGAAGGCAGGAAGGTGCTGGTAGGATGAGACTAACCTTGATAAGACCATATTGTTACACACAGTGGGAGAATGGTCCAGTAGCTAATGAAGCAGCACAGAAGTTAAGGTACGTGATTGTAATTCTCTATTCCATTACCTACTATTGCAGTAGCAATGGGAAAACCACAAGATCCTGTTTTTTGACAATATCTGGGTGCCTGACTGCTACTAATCTCAAGGGAAATGAAACACATAAATATTTTTCCAATATCTCAAACTTGGTACCAAACATTTGCACTTCTGAACACCGGCTGCCCTACCTCCTCCTGTGGGTACTTGGGAATTAATGTGTCAGGGAGACTTCATGGAGCTGCTCAGCATGCAGCTGGTGGAGACTCTGTTCAGCATCTTAGGGGTCTTGTAGAAAGTGCAGCTATGTGTGTAGCTACCAGGTATGAGAGTGTAGACATGTCCTTAGCACCAAGCTCTCCCCAGACATCCTCCCACACACCTGTCTTGCTGATGGGCACACTTTGACCAGGTACAATCTACCTAACAAATACCAACTGCCTTCAGCAGAAGACCTCTGGGGTATTCCAGGAAGAATTTCAGGTTATTTTTTCCATCTCCCTGGTATCAGTCAAATCATCCTGTAAGGATTCCTGCATAAAAGGAGCTGACAGTGCCAGCAGGACGTGCTGGGGACTGTCATCACTGCCTCTGCTGTACCTTGTATCACAGTGTGCATAGGGAGAGCACTGATCTTGCAACTGCAGTTTATAGAAAGGTCACTCACAGCAGAAAGCAGTGTAAGTGGTTGGATCATCTGGCTTTGGAGCCTTTCACACCCAAAAGCATATATGTAGACTATGCAGCCAGGCAGCCTGAGGGAAAGCCAAGTATTTTTTTCACTAATAAATTTGTGGGCAACTGAAGTAATACCCAGCTCTTACTTCATCTGGCTCCTGTCTCACAAATGTCATGGTTTTTGGTGAGAGACTGAAGTTCAGGAGCAGCCCTGACAGTTTTTGTGAAGAAACTTCATCTGATTGTTCATCAGACTTACCATCCAGTGCAGGAGAGAGACGTGGTTAGGGGAGCTGATGGGACCTATCCCATAAAAGACAAAAGGAGTGAGGCAGAGCTGTGCAGGATGCTAAGGTGAGGTCAGGTCTGCATCCTCTCTGACACAGGAAGGGCAGTGGCAGTGCATGAGGATTGCTCCTGTTGAAGGCCTGCAAGATGACAGGGGGGACCATGCGAGGGACCAGGGACAGAGGTCACCCCCAGGGACACTGGGCTACTACCATCAGGATGAGACAGAAGAGACATTCACACCTTCTGCATTGCTCTTTTCTCCCAATCCCATGGAAGCAGTACTATCTTGGTGATTTCCTTGATTTATTGTGAAATTTGGAGCTGACGGGGTTGTCACAAATTTAACACTTTGACATTGTTGTGACTTTTACAGGAACAAGGAGACTGTAAAGAAAAAGCACAACTCTGCTTTCAATGCAGTAGCTATGGCAAATTAGGAAGCAGAGTGAGACAGATAAAATTTATATGACAAATAAATGGGTATTTATATGAGGGTGTTCAAAAGAATTTTCTTTGCAAACAAGATAATCTTAAGATGACCATACTTGGAATCACAGCTTAAAATAAATACTAATAAAATTTACAATTTATTTGTGAAAATACAAGGATTTTATGCTTTTTCATAAACACTGCAAGCACAAAAAATGAGAGTTCATTCCTTTTCTGAGTATTTTATTATTGCTTTTTTAGAACACCCAGGTTATTTCCTCATTCTGTTAAGACCTTTCATCATCTCTTTATCTAATCTCAGAACCACATGGGATCCTACTTTCACTAATCTATCTTATGTGTTTAGTGAAAGTTGATAGCGAGATAGAGAGAGGAGCTAAAGACATAATTTTAATGAAAAGTAATGATCAAAATATTTGGTGCACTGTTTGGAGTAAAAAATGAAGGGTACAATTTAAAATGCTTCACTAATATTCTGTATGCTGTTGGCTAGATAATGTGTACATAATAATATACATTATCTTCTTGGCCACCGCAGTGGCAATTTCCCACATTGATGCTATTCAGGTGCTTCAGCACAATCCTGGAATCACAAACTACAAGACAGCCCTGAACAGCATTTGTTACAAGATACTCCTTCAACATGAGACTGCACATACTGATTTCTTTTTAAATGGATTTGGGTTGCCTCTGGTTGTACAAAGAGATTGATTCCTATGAAGTGGGAGAGCTCTGCTGTACCACTTTGTAAGACTGACATGTCAACATGACAGGCATGGCTTCATATGAACACATTGCTTATTAGATTATGAGCAAAGCTGAACACTGTCATGTGCAGAACATATCTCCTCTCTAAAAGAAAACCTGGCTGTGCTGGGAAGCAGTAAGAGAGAAGAAAGAGAGATCCCTGGGTATGTGCCACAGGAGTGATACACAGGGGATCCAGGTGAGGGTTTTCCTCATTCACTGTTGTGTTTGTCCATATTGTGTCTTCTTTTTTATCTAGATCTTTGTCATTTTTTTCAGTCAAAAGTCTAAAAAATCTATTTAGGTTAGTGAGGATAATTTGTCCCTTAGTTCAAAAGTGTTAATATTATACAGGACAAAGATGTTTGCAAGTCAGCCCCTTGTCTTTGGAGGGAAGCTGGAACTCTATGAAAAACATATATTTCATGCCAAAACCCAGGAGATAATTAATTGGTAAAATTAGTTATTCAGATAAGCAACTGACCAGAAAACGATTTAGTACTAGATAAAAAGAAATCTTGCACAAAGTCGATTACAAATCCTACCTTTCACTGGAACTGAAACTTACCCCTTGCAGTTGTCTCCACTCCCACTGGACCTGAGGCCAGGGCTCTCCTGCACTGTCTGCACCACTGCCCCCTGCCTGGGGACAACCTTCTCCCACTCCTTAGCAGAATGCAGCTTTCTCATTCTAATTACCTGGAACTAGTACTTGTGGAATTACATTTTCTGCTAGAATACATTTTTGGGCATAACACCTAAAGCCCATTTAGAAGCAGTTAGAGGCATATCTACACTAACATGAACATGTCAGTGCCATCTAATTGAGTTAATTAACTGAAGCACTGTGTCACTGTGATGTGGCTATGTTGCTTCTGGGTCCAGAGCTCACAAGCTTGCAGTTATTTATGATCCCTATGCAGTTGGGTAGACTCTATCATTAGTCTGAGCCAAAGATTTTGTTTCTGCATCTTACTTAAGTTAGTTTTTCTATTATTTATTTACCTCATTAAGGTACACATCCTCATGAACATACATCCTCATTATTGTTCTGTCCTTGTAGAAAACCTTCACCAAGATCTCTCTGCTGCTTATAGATCGTCTAAAGGACTCCTGAGTGCTGAGTAACAGATCAGCTGGTTTCTGAGCTCACTCTGGAGTGAGTAACTAATAGCAGAGCCACTGTTGCACACAACTAATGGGAGTGAGAGCTTTCCTCTGGGTCTCATCTGCACTCCCACATAGTTTGCCCTTGTTGCCATCAGTGTGTTTGAAATAGGATTTTATTGCAGTGACTTCAATACTGTCAAACTCACCACTGACATCGCCACTGCCACGACCTCTGAATAACTAGCTCTGAGAAGTGCAGATGGAACCATTCACTGAATTGTCCCTTATTTTCCCTTAGTATTTGTTATTCATAGGTATTTTCTGAATAATCTGGATGAGTAACATTTGAGCTATAGACTGCTCACAAACCATCCACTCACACTGTCAATGTTCATTACTCCTGTTATGTGACTTGGCTGCCCAAGTTTCTGCTCTTTGATTTTTAAACAGAAGAATAACAAGGAAATATGACTATGAATTTTCACAGCAAAAATATTTTTTTACTAAAATTCATTATTTCAAAACATGTGCATTTCAGATACCTGAGAGGATCTGTGGTGTTCTCTGAAAGGACTTACACCCTGCTCGGCCTTCTCAGAGACCTTACATTGACAATCCCACCAGGTTTACCACTCAGTGGTGGTTTTTCACTTCCTTTGGGTCTGAAGCTATTTATTGATGTGAGGCAGCTAATAAATTGTTACAGATATATATTAGCAGCATGCATACAGCTCTCTCTGCAAATAAAGAAAAACTTTCGTGCTCTCAAGCTCCTCTGCTTTTTTCTTCTCACTCCATTAATCTAATAAAATATGTTGTCTCTCCTTAGAAACCCAATTCACTTTCTGAGGGAACAGAAGGAAGCCAGGGTATTTGCATATTGAACAGAATAGAAATTGTTGCATGATGCTCCCCAAAGAGAAGATGAAAATAGGAGCATTTGTTTGCAGCTGCCAGTGGAACAGAGAGATATGAAACTTTGTTAGTACTTTGCCAGAAACTGGAAATCAGTGGGGAGCAAGAGCCCTGAGGGCTCTTCCTGACACATGGATCAGATGAATGGAGGAGGCAATACAATTAGAGAAGCCATGAAATGTTTGGAAATGCCAAGAACTAGCAGGCATTACAGGTCAATGCTCTGGACTACCAAATACCCTGGAGAAAGGGAAATGACAAGTTCTGGGAGTAGAGCTGACCTGTAAGAATGTTTGTGAAAAATGTCTACTTCATTGGAAACACCTCCAATTCAAGGTGTTTCCAATGAAGTAGAATCAGAGTACCCATGAGGATGTAACCAAAACTGTTGCAGGAAAAATATTACCCCAATTAAAAATCTGCATCAGATTCTGAATTTGAAGGGGTTAAAGAGGAAAGGGATCTGGTTCCAGCCACTCAGAGCAAGAAGAAAACTAAGAGTGTGTGAAAAAGTGGCTCAGCAATGCGTCCTTGGCAGTTAGAATTGATTACACTGGAAGTGTATTTCCCTGTGATGTGGTAAGAAGCAGGGGAGTAAGGAGAACAGAAATTAGATAAAAATTGGATGCTTTAAGAAATATGAACATGCTATGACAAGCCAGGGACCATAATATTTCAGTTGTGCAGAGCAGTACTTGCCCAAAGGAGGGCATGTGAAGGCACTCAGTGCTGTCACACTGGCAGCCTGTGGCTCAGCACTGCTGGCAGAGTTGCTTCTGGTGCTCACATGCCCCTTCCTCTTCTTCAGCCAACACTGCAGTCAGGGACTGCTCCTCAGTTTCTATGCAATCCTCCCATCATTACCTTTCACTGCTGCAGGAACAGTGCAGTGTCCCTGTGTCAACTGAAAAACGGATCATTAAAACGAATAAATTTTGAGGTAGGTGACCAACTGTCCACACTTTTGCTGTAAACACATGCAAAACAGGGGGTTTTAAAGGAACTTCCTCGTCTTGTTTTTGAGATACGAGAATCTATTCTTTGTAGAAAGGTTTGTCTTACTGCCTGGGAAACTGACACAAGACTTTATGAGCTGATTTCTACTCCAGACCAAACCCTGGACCTTGTTTCTCTCAGGATTGTCTCAGCTGAAAAATATGGCATATTTCAGTTTGCATCTACTGAAATTTGATGGCAGCCTTAGAGATGTCAATGTAAAGACTGTCTAAATACAGCTTTAATATAGCTTCATGTCACCATCTAAGTGATCTTAAAAGAAAACTGTACATTTACAAGCAAAACCTGAATGGAAAAGATGTACAGAAAAATGCTCAATGATGTTGTCATGACAACAATGAAAGTCAGTAGATTACCACTTAAAAGCATCTGTAATTTGAAGCTTTTCCTGGGAAAAAATGGAAGCTGACTACTTTGACATGTCATGAGTTTATAAGAGTGAAGTGTGTCCCCTTTCTGGAAGAAACTGTACCATATTTTAAAAAAAAATTACGTTGAAATAATTGAAGACTAAAAGTGGAAAGTGCTGCATTGCATCACAACTAAGGGAGTCACATCCCCAGCAATTAGACTGAAATAAAATAGTTTCTAAATATTCTAGAAAAGCAATTTCCCATATAAACCTGAAAGTTCTCATGGAGAACTGCCACTGAATACATTATAAATAAGTAAAAGCATTATTCTGGGACTCAGCAGTTCAGGATTCTTCAAGATAGGTTTATACAAAAGTGTAGAAGTTTCAATCAGCCCAAAATATTCAAGTTACTTAGCAATCTAATATCAGACAAACATGGAAGGCAGAAAGTGATTTTAGCCAGAGCTCACTTGCAATGAAGATTGTGCAGGAGACAGGCCTTGCCTCTCATGAAGGATTTTATACTTTTCAGTCTTGACTTGGTCTGGAATCTAAATGAAATATAATAAAATATAGAAATGAAAACACACAAAAATTCATATCAGTTTTATAAAAACATTTCCATTTGCTTTTACCCGATTTATTTTTCCCCTTTGCTTCATGAGTAATCTCTCTCCCCCATCCTTGGCTATGTCTGTCTTAAACCCTGGCTATTTCTTTTCTCTTCCTAATTTCTTTATTTAACTGCTCACTCACCAATTTAATAATTGCTCTTCTTCCTCCACTGAAACCATTTTTGTCAAAGCTCTTACAGACTTTCATATGCCTTGTTCCATCAACAGCTCTTCTTTCTCATTCTCCAAAGTCTGCCAGCTATTTTGAACCTGTCAGCTGCACCTTCTCCAAAGCTTGTGCTTTCTTCACTTTGCCTGCTTCTAAGACCTGCCTTATCGCAAAAAAGTTCTCTGTGGTTAGAGCAAGTTCTCTCTCCTTCTCTTGCCATCTACAACCAGTCCCTCAGTCTCAACCACAACTATAATTGTCACGTAACATTGACTCGTTACACTGCTTGCTCTAATAAAGCCTCCTGTGTACACCAACAGTGATGACTTATCTTTGTGCCCATCAATATTTGATATTGATGGACTCAAAGATAAGCCAGCCTGTGGCACAGTTTTCACAGCAACAAAATGGAGGAGACCTACCACAATACAGTGCAAATTTCACTTCCTGCTTCCACAGTTTTCTGAAGACACTTTCTGTTCTAAAGCTGTCAATCAAGAATTTTCAGGTTATGGATGAATGGAAGATTATACAAGAATATATGAGGACATCTCATTAGTTTTGCTTGGAATACTCTGAATACTGTGCTATGGCCAAGAGTTCCAGCACAACACTCTTAGAACCTAAATTCACCAAATGGAGAGGAAAAGGAATATTAAAAAAGATACTTATCTACAGTCACACAGCAGCCCTGTAGCAGATTGCTTTACAGCCTGCTAGAGTCCTGAATTACTGACTCATACACAATATAGTTTTGTATGCATTGATTAATGTATTGTCCTACCAACTCTATACAAAGCTAAGGAGAATAAAAAAATAATTTTAAGCTTCCATAATCCATTGCTGAAAGCATTATTGGAAATAAACCCCTTGTTTTAGCATTTACTTTATGCCACAGCTCCTTCAGGGGCAGATTTGTAAAAATGCCCAGGCATCTAATGAAGTTGACAGATTTCCAATTACATTTCTAAAAGACAGAATGTGTATAAATTCCCTCATGCAGATCTCTGTAGCATTTAGAACTGACATTAATTTCCTTTGCTGTAGTCTTAATTATTTTTAGTGTTATTTTTTTTTTAACTTTGTGTACTTACTTTTTGTTCCAAATATTATGTAAATCTTGAGAGAAAAGTAGTCTTATACCACTGAATTGAGCTTTCAGAGTCTCAAAAAACCTGAGAAGAAATATGTACATTGAGCCCTTCCTTATCAGGAGAAAGACATCTCACCCCACAAAAATAAGACTGATGATCTGAGGACTGATGTGTATACTTCACTGCTGTGCCAGGGCTCTAGAGGGATGAGTTCCCTAAACTGGAGATGAAGCTGATCAAAAATTATGAACAGGTTCTCAGTTCACTTGCTGTAGAGGGTTTGTATGCAATTTTCTGCCATGGTGCATTAAGTGTGGTTGTTCTACCTTCTTAAGTAAAGGCATTTTGGCTCCACAGTGTCAAAGCTCAATACTGTGCTGTGCTGGTTAGTGCTCCAGATCTTTAGACCTAATTGCCAAGAACAGCATGGCCCAAAGGAAGTGTCTTGGCTCTCCAAAGAACTGAGAGCCCAGTGCCTTCAAACGAAGGTGCCTCTGGTGTACGTGGTGCTGGTGTGAGTCTCCCCAGGGACTCAGCAAGCTGGAACAAGTGCAGCTGCCTAGCCTGCCAATGGTATTGTAATGAGATGCTGAGAAAAGGTATATTCCTTGAAACCTTCAGATGAAAGCTTCTCCAGGAATGCAGGCAATGATGATGACTATTCCTGTCCCCATCAGACCCACTGCTTTCCTCTGAAGCACCGCAGTGCTGGTTTGGTGATGTGTGCCTCAAGGAGGCAGGGCTGTGCTGTGCCCCTTTGCACACCTGGCTAAAGATAACAGGAAAAAACAGCTTGTAGTGGTGCTGTGTCAACACTCAGTGGACAATCTAAATGAACTGATCATGTCTTCCTGTGCAGGGAGGAAAAGGGAAAGTAATTAACTCTAAGCCCAAACCCATGCCGTTGTTTTCATGATGGCAGCATTGGCAATGTATCTGTGCTGCTCATTTAGAACAAGTAGCAGCAGTCTCCTTCCATGTCCTGACTGGGCACTTAAGCAGTGAGGATTGGATTAAACAGTGTCATACAAGCACTGCTGCTCACAGCATCTGATGGCTTTGATGTAAATGATACAGGAAGCTGTTGCTCTCCATAGCGAGCTGATGTGCAGGGAAAGTGAGATCTGTAGAGATGGGATTCAAATGTGGGAACTTGGTGGGTGTTAAATGAACCTGATTTGGAGGACTGCCAAGGGGGGAGATGGAGGAAAATCTGATGAGAGATACCAGGCATGAGAGTTAATTACGTTTCGGAGGTTGGTGAAAAAGCTAAAATTAAACCATTATCAAAGAAAAGCCTTGGACAGTTTGTTTTAAAACAGAGTTAATGGCTGGAGCCTGCAGAAAACCTAATTAAAAGAGAAAAGAAAACAAATAGGGTTTAGGACTGATGCAGTGCATTCAGAAACAGTTTTATATGTGGATTTTCTCCTGTTCCCTGCTGTATTTCTGTGACTAAAAGAGCCATTGTGGTGAGGCTCATTAAAAAGGGTTTGTAGCTATGTAAGAGCAAGGTGTTTTGCATAGGGCTGAAACATGAAGCCCCATTTCTAATTTTCATCATGAGAAAGGTAGACAACAGACTTTTATCTCAGAGGTGATTCTGAAGAAAAGGTCCCCGCTCCTTAGAGCTTTGCATCCCACGACTCCAGCAAGAGCAGAGCTGCCAAAAAAATGAAGCAAACTGTAAGCACTACAACTGCCTTTTCCTAAGCTGTGTGATGATGGGTGGGAGTTACACCATCTAAGTGTACCTGTTCTTACTCCAGGTGTTTATATCTTAACACACCATCATGACCTAATTTTATATCTGAATAAAAGAGATTGGCATTTTTAAGTTGTGATTTAGCTGGATTAGATACCTACCTTAGGATGACAAGAATCACACCCTGAATGTACTTGTCTCTACTGACTTGTTGAAGGAATCTGGAGAAATAGTGTGGTGTAACTACATTTACATTCTATCAGATTTAACACATTGTTGTGAATCACCTGGAAGGGAGATTTACTATGAATCTGAGATATTTTTTCTTCTGACTTCCTCAGAAATACAAGTCCCAGAGAGAAGCAAGGATTGCTTTTCCTTACTGCTGTGATTTTCACTTTCTGTGCTCAGTGAGGGATGAAACACTTTCCAGCAAAAGGTTACCAAAAATCTGAGACTCCTTATGAGTTCCTCAGCTTCCTAGAAGTATCTCTTGTCTGCTAAAACATGCCTGTCTTCCAGTCCTGGCCCTGCATAAGTCTTACCCTGCAACCTATGAGTTCACAAATTCAGTCTTATACAACTGGCATCCACCCTGGACCACTAGTGCTGTGGATACCTCATCTTCAGCTCTCTGCTGTCATTTTGTTTAGGGCTGGTTTCAGAGAGCCACTGAGCCTAAATCTGCAGGAACACTGGGCCTGGAAAAGGCATGGCACTACACCAGCATTGGTCTCTCCACACCATTCTAAAGTGGGCCAACACTGGTGCTGGGGACCTCAGCCTCAGCCCCCAGCTGTTATTAGGATTAGGGTTTGGGTTCAGAGAGCCACAAAGGCTGCAGCTCCAGGGTCACTGGGGGTCCAAAAGGCATGAGATTGAGATTTCTACAGGTGGTTTGCTGTTGCTGCCCCCAGGAGGCAGCATCCAACAGCAGTGACTGGTGCCTGGGCACAAATTCCTCCAGGGGTCCTTGCCCAGAATGGCCGAGGTAAGCTTGTTGGGGATGCACGGTTATGTGCTCCTTGTAGCTGCCTTGCTGCTCGCCCTGGCACTGGCTTGGAGAAGCCTTGACATCTACTGGAATGTTTGTCCTCTCCAGTAAGGCTGGGACCCACTGACCCCCCTTTTCCAGTGTCTGGACTCCAACTGTGTGGTGTAGTGGATGTCTAGGGGGAAACATAAGCACATGATGAGTGTGTTGGTGATGCTTCTCCATGGTGACCTCCCAGCCTCAGGACACCTCTGGCTCAGGAACCTGAGGAATGAGAAAAGGTGTGTTCATAGCTGGGAACCCCTAATAGACTTTTCTCCTGTTAATTTGTCTGACAGCATCCATGTAGACTTAAAACATCTAAAGATGACAATGATCCCCAAAGACTGCTCAAGCAGGCTCTTCAAACCCTTACCTCTCCCTTTCTGTCTCCTTTTTACCTTTGACTAGTGTAAGAGGGGACAAGGAAGAGCTGCTTTATAGCACAGTTAGGCCCATACCCACCAGAGTCACTCTGGGCTGTTTCCACAGATTTTCTTAGCCTGGGAGGTTCATGTCGGTGTTTACAGTCCCAAAGTGTTCATCCTGGTCACCATTCTTTTAAAGCTATTGTGCATTTTCTATAACAATGAGTTGGTTGTTCTTTGTGAAAGCTCTATCAAATATATTGTGCATATATCTGGCTGGCTGTCATAGGTAATCTGCCCTCTTTGCTAATGGCTACAGTTCTCTGAAATTGTTTTGCACCTCTAAACTCTCTGAATAGAATTGCTGTTTGCCATGTGCTCATTTCCCATTTTATTACCGATGTAATGGCTCCTTTGCAAAGATTAACTGAGTCACAGGGCCTCTTAATATGAGCAACTTCAGAGCAGAAGAAAGAGAAATTGATATAGTTTATCCTAGATCTAAGAAATACTTCAGATGTTTATTTAGTAAGTGGTGGCGCGAATAACTTAAAAATACCCACTGTGCAATGTCAAAGGAGCATCAGAAAGGTTACAGTGAAAAATCTCCAGATCTCCCCAGAAATCATTCTTATCCTATAAACATTACACCTTTTTCTTATATTTATGCATAATTTAATTTGCTACTTGCAGACAAATATTCCTGTCACAGACTTTCCTGGTTCATACACTATTAGACTCAAGTATACCTGGCCATATAAAATATAAAGAAAAGCATCATTTTTTTCTAAGGAACCACAGGGCACCCTGATGCTTATAAGCTGTCCTGATGGGTGACACAATACCAGAACAGAGAGCAGTGAAGTACAAATCAATTAGAGTAGGTTTGCCTGAGATGGCTCTCTCTGCAGTTGAACATGGCATTCATAGATTGTGCTTCATACAGCTGGTCTGAGTCCAAAATAATAGTTATGGTCCTTGATATATGCAAGAGCAAATGGGTCCCCGTGAACTTCATGTCACACTCTGCTGTGTTGTGTTGACAGTTGACTGCAGTTGCAGAGATGAGGATTTCCAGAAAGCCTCAGGTCTTGGTTAGAAAGTGCCTACAAGAGAAATCAATGCTTTATTACACAGTGCTCTGTTGCTCTGCCAAACCTGACCTTCCCATGCCCTCCATGAGTGCTCATCCCCATGATGCCTTTACCTGGGCTTAGAATTAAAAGCCAAGTTAGAGGGGAAAAGGGATTTTACCTTGGTGTTTATTAAAGATCCTTTGTTCCAGGCAGGAGCACCCTGCAGAAGTGCCTGCCCGGACCGGTGCACAGAACCCCCAAAAGACCCCCGCGATGGTTTGCATATATAATTATAGATCTTGCACATTAGCATATCTATCACAGGTTTCCCAATGGGAGGCTCAGGAGAAGCCCCCTCGTAAGGAATGCCCCCCCTGCATGGGTCTGTCTTAGTTTACAGAATGTGTTCTGGAGAGGACCTCGGGTCTGGGGCTCTCTGACACCCTAACTACGATGTTTCCAAGATGTTTAGTCTCTTGGCTTAACAGAACTTTGGGTCTAAGCTAGTTATCAAACTTAGGGAATTACAAGTATGTGGGCTAAAGGCACTTAGGATACCTAAAAGCTGCATAAAAGCAGATATGAAAGGGGGATATGAGAAAAGTATATATGAAAAAGCAAAATCATCATGGCATCACCCAGGTGGGGAGTGCTACCCCATCGCTGCAAAAAATCCCTATCTGTAGTTTGTGTTGGTCCCACTCCTCCATGAATGATGTAGAAATAAGGTAATGGAGGAGCTCCTGGCTAAAAATATTGTGCAGCTCTGCAGTATCATGGGTATCCAGCTGTCCACATGGTTTGCAAGCCAGGCACCAGGATGTTCCACTGGAATAAACCTGGGTCCTTAGAGAATGATTCTTGTAAGGCAGCTGATGAGAAACTGGTGAGATGCTTAAATCTTCAGACGTAAGATACTAAAGCAAGGACAGACAAAAGCCTTAATTCTCAACACTTATTGTTATTCCACGTGGCAAGCTACACACACACACACACACACACACAGTGTATGCATCTGAGCTAACATGGTTACACTGCTATATTTAGTTTGCATATATTTCACAGTGTTGCATAGTCTTTCTGTAACAGCTAATAAAACCTGAGGAATTGTTCAAGAATGTATTGAGAGCCTAATTATCTCACCAGTAGGCTTCAAAAACTGCAGTTTTTTGAAGAGACTGGGAGCTCTGACATATCATAATTAAAACAGGATACCAACATTTTCCAAATTTCAATGATGCTTGTGTTGCCAGAGCTAAATTGAACAGATCTATTAAAGAGAAGAGATCAGGAAAAAAGTTCATATTCACAGAAAGATCCTTACTTACATAAAAGGCTGGTGAAGACTTCATGAGAAGCTGCAAGTAGTATCCCTGTGTAATATCAATTGACATTTTTATACCTAGGAAATCCATCTGTCATCAGAGGAACCACATATTTTGTTCTCAGTTTCTGCAAGCTGTATTACCTTTGTTTTCCTGTCTCATATATTAAGTAATACAATGATACATCTTATTCATGTTTTTATCACATACCAGTGTTTCCATCTATTGTGCCTTCTCACTCAAACCTGTACCTCACTACACAGAGAGGTTGAGGCTCTTCTAGATAGCAGTAATAGAAAATTTTTTCATCTTTGTTCTTTATAGTGGCTTCTACTTTGTTTACCATACATTTTTCAAACTGTCTCCTCCAAACAGAATCATTCATTTCTCATGGGTTTTTTTTGTTTTTTTTTTTTTTTTTAGTGGAGCTTACTAGTAAAGACTTTCAGCTTTTCACAAACTTTCCTTTATTTTCACAATGCTTTTGAAAGATATGTATGGTCAGCTGCATTTTGTAATTGTCAAACAAAGGTGTGGAGCAAATAAAGCAAAAAAGAGAATAATTTAGTGTGGTTTTTTCCCAGTATGTAACATGATATGGTATTCTATATGTTTGGAGTTCTTTTAACACCCACTGCAGCTGTGAATCTTCTGTTTCTCACCTTCCTGCCAAATTTCAAGTGTCTTCTCTGAGGACAAGAGCTTATGAAAGAAGAGGTTACCAGCATTTCTAACACAGACAAAACCTAGCCTCATTCAGAGAAAGACTGTGAATGGTTAGAGACAGAATGCTCCACAAAACTTCAGTCTGAGGCAGTCATGGGACATATAACATTTCAATCTATATTACTAGGACTTGACAATTCACATGCAAACAATAACATTTTACTGCAGTGTTTAGCAACCATAGTAACAGCTGATGCTTTCAGACAAAGAGCACTCTAAAAAAAGCACTGTGTCTGATAACCTAAGGGTCGTGTAGGCTTCTATTTCAGTCCTGAAAAAAAGGCTTGTGCTGTGAATGCTTCTCTGTTCCTTACAAATAAAAAAACCTGCCTGCCTCTCAAACCTGTAACAAGATGGGTTTTTAATAGAAATATTCAGTTATAGACCAGGTTTGGAAATCTCATTCCTTTAAATATTTTAGAATTTTTTCCTGAAATTCAGATATTTCAGTGAGAAAAAGGTGGGTCTAAATTTCTCCAAAATTTTCCTGCTGTCCTGGACAAAATGAAATATTATTTATATTAGAACTTTTACATGTATTCTTATGTCTTTACATTTTCTATACAATATTTTCCCAACATGATCTTTTTTTTTTTGAGCTGAAGAAGGGTCTTGTAGTTTAAGTGTTCACATGGAATTTAGAGCACATGAATTCATTTCCCATGCCTGCTTGGAAAATGCTCCCCGTGGTGGTTTTGCTCTGTCTGTGGTGCATTTTCCTATCTGTCAGATGGCTACCAAAGTGTAAAGCCTGCCAGCCCACCACCTGGCAAGTTCCTAACTAGCTGACATGGCTTTACTCTTGCCCTGTCACCTGCCACCTGTTTGTGGGGTAACTCAACCTGCCAGTTTCACCCCATCTCGGATGTGATGGGCTCAATGGACGTGTGCCTGGCAGGTGACCTGCTGGTGCATCACAACTGCAATAGATCTCAAATGCATCAGATTTCTCTCTCATGCATGGAGCAAAATCTACATACACTGTCTCTCCGACACATCCCAGGCCCACTGGAGATAAGCACAAGTGCCATACGTGTAGTCTCTAGTAATTTTTGGAGATGTCTGGATCTGGTTTTGTACTGGGTCTGAAGACAGCAAAACTCCTGATCCCAATATGGGTTTCCTTTCTTCTAACAGAAATCAAATTAAATAGAAAAATCAGTTATCATCTTCAGTTTTAAATGTGTTCATGCTCTTAGAGATGAATTTTTTGAAGAGGTAATAAGACTGACTGTGTATCTATAAATACTCGCACACTCAAGATGCACTTAAAGGGAAGGCTGAAGGAAATAATGGGTAGGAGTTTTGGTGACATTAACTGCAGAATCAGAGAATGGCTGGGGTTGGAAGATGCCTCCAGAGATCATCTGGTCCAACATACTGCTAAAGCAGGTTTCCTCCAGAGGAGGTTGCACAGGATCGTGTCCAGGTTGGTTTAGAGTATCTCCAGAGAAGGAGACTTCAAAACCTCTCTGGGCAACTTGCTGCAGTGTTCAGTCACTCTCACAGAAAAGAAGTTCTCCCTCATTCAGGGTTGTCCCACTTTTCCCTTGTTCTGTCACTGGGCATCACTGAAAAGAGTCTGATGCACTTATCAAGGCAAGAACAAGAATGATGTTATTAAAGAAAAGAAGCGGTTCATTTTAATGATGCTTGAATACCAGAATCTTAATATCAATGAGAATATTTATATTAGTTACAAAAAGAAAGGATCCTTTTGACAGTAAAAACCTATGCCCCTTATTCTTAAGTTGAATTATTTTCTTTTTGCTAAAAATATCTCTTCAACACCATTTTTAGAGAGATTATAAATAAATCTATAACACTTTGTACTGTACAGCTGTACTGTACAGCTATATTACTCTAACTAATCTTGATATAACTATCAGGAAGTGAGTTAGATGTTCACTCTTTTGTATTTAATGGATCCCAAGTCACATTTTTCCTAGATAATGGAAATGTGATGAATATTCTGACAAATTCTCTTTATATGAATCTTTCTTCATTTTTACACAAGAAATAATGACAAACATTTATACAATCTTACATCTGAACTAAGTAAATTAATTCAAGATTTCCACTCTAAATTTCTGCTTATGAAGCCATGAATATATTTCCTGTTCTCTTTATTTCTCCAAAGGGATGCCATCCATTCTCTCACCATAAAAGCTGAAATCTAAAGACCGTTGATAGCAGTGTGATTGGCAGCATGATGCTATTTTATTGGTATATGGGGTTAAGAATATAGCATGAAAGGGAATGGGTTTTGGATAAATTTGATTGGTTGATGTCCATCACTTAAAGCACCAATCCTAATGTTAGCAATTATGGACTTTTTTCTTTGCTGTCACAAAACCCCAGCTTGATTTTTTCTTTCATTTATTGTATCTGTATTCTGTCACTTGGCTGAAGTTATACTGATTTCAATGTAAGTGAAAAATTAGATTGAATTTGGTTTTGTCAGAATAAATTACTCTCAAGGGACATGACTGAAGTTCAGAGAAAAAGAATATTGAAAGACTGTCCTTCAATATGTGCTGGATCAGGCTCATCACAAACTTTAAAATACTTCTCCGCAGAAGTCTTTAGAGAGCCTTTAAGAGAGATTTCAGTGGTGTCTGATGAACTCTCTTGGAAAGACCTGGGACCTTTCACAGTCTGACATCAAAAGATCTGAAGGGCAAGTCAAGAAAAGATGAGCATCTAATGCTGAGGAAGAAGGACCAGATCATAGCCTTTTATTATTATTACTATGAATGACTGCTGGGCATGACTTAGGAAAGAGATATCAAAGTAAGAGGCTGTCAAAGGTTACAGTTAGCATGAGTTACATGACAGCAGGCTGAACTTCATGGGAATTTAGAGGGGATTGTTGGCAGCCTTTTGAGGGTCGTACCTTGCAAGGACAACTGTGCATATCAGAAATATCATACAAGGCTGAAATGACTGAGAAACCCATCAAAAAGTCCTCAAATTTGTGTATTGACATAACAAAAATAGGACCGGTGCAGAAAAAGTAATTGTGGATGATTTGTTTACTTGTGAGGAGACTGGGTCAGGGAAATGAGAGGCTAAGTAACTGGAAAAGGGATAATATCATTCAAATTATATAATCCTGCCAGTCAGCCCCATGCTTGGTGTCTCCAGTCAAACTGGGACAAGAAATGAAATGCGTTTGTCTTAATGTATGACAGGCATGAAAGCCACTGCCATAGTCAGGACTAGGGTGGGGACAGAATGCTTTCTCTTGTGTTTAGAGGGTCACCTAATGAGCAGACTGAGCTGTCAGCGCCCATCCCTTATCTGATGGCATCAACATCTAATCACCATTTCCTATCATTACTATTTTAATAGATCATGTTCATACAGTGAAATATTTGTTGAGGACTTTGACCAGCATTAAGATTGCAAAGCTCAAGGTGTGGCACGCATCCTGGGATTCCCACGGTCAATGATGCCACCAGCCATCATTTGAATGAAAACTTCTCGGGTGTCTTATGCCTTGGTCTACCCTGGCCAAGCCAGAGTTCACCACAGAGTGTCACATAATACTTAAGGATGAAATTTATATATACATATATATTTAAAATCAGCCTAGAATGCCAAGAAACTATACCTAAATCTTTGGCCTTTTAAAAGATGGCTGGCCAATAAGAGATGCCCTTTTCAGTTTATGTATAAATATTGAAAGATCCCCTGTCCTGCAGCCAAGAATTTTTAGATATTTGGGAAAATACTTCTGAAATCACGACTCTACGGTTTTTTAGCTTCCTTTGGAAGACAAGTTATCCAGTAGAGGGAGTGCATGCTACCTTAAAAATGACAAAAGACTAGTTGAATCATATTGGTTGAATAATTTATTGTACAATTCTTATCTTTCAAATAAATTATTCAGAAAATATATTTTTCCATTATTCACCAGTGTCTAGTGCTCCTGGAATAATTCACACCTACATTAATCACAAATTTTACTCAGGGAATTCAATTATTATTTAAAATAAAACATCCATGGCCAGAATTGTGCGAACCACAGAAAGTGGTGTTGAAGGCAAATAAACAAATCATCAGTTAGCTATTCTGATGACTTATTTGATACCACAGAATATGAGCCACTATACGTTCATTTTAATGATGCGAGAGTGGATCAAGACAAACATAAAATGAAAATATTTGCCAAAAATGTCAAAAATGGAGAAGAGCACTAAGATAGCTGCTTCTAACTTTGACAGTGACAAACTATCCTTAGGACGTATTAGAAGAGATACTCTACATGTTCAGATCAAGAGAACGGCACGGCTTGTTGGTGAATACAAAATGGTACTTTCAAAACATTGACAATTAAATGATGTTGATGTTAGGACGGAGAGAAAATTTCATTCATTGTATTTAGAAATTAATCAAATTAGTAGAGGTTTTGTGTCAGACTTTCATAAACCCTTAGGCTTGGGCCGTTACTGCAATGAGAGCTGGATGTTAATCCCATTAGGTGAGGGAAGAAGAACTGCAAAACAAGGCAAAATTATACCCCTTGACAGTTTTTCCTCAGATTTTAATGTGGCAGAAAGAGGTGTTATTTCACAATGAATCATAGATTCATTTAGGTTGGAAAACTCTCCAAGACCACTGAGTCCAACTCTTAACCAGCACGGCCAATCCACCACTGTGTCCGTAAGTGCACATTGAGGAATGGGGTGAGCTTCAGCCCAAACCAAAGGCTTATTCCTCTAGAATCTCTGAAAGCAAACGATTTGCATTGAAGATACTTAATTTTCAGAGTCAGTTCTGTCAGCAATTAAATTAATTGCAGGAAATTAATCCCAGGGATCAAAATCTACTTCCATAACAACAGGTCCACATTATCAGTATTTTGCACAATAACAAAGTTAGTCTACACTTATTTAAATTTTGTTGTACATTGTGGCAGAGGTAATTAATGCTAGAACTATAGGATTTTATAGGTACTTTCAATCACTAATCTTTGTGTCATGACTTGTTTTTCATTTGGAGAACAACATCAACAGGCAGTTGTTGTTGAAGGTTCAGGAGGGATCACAAAGGCAAAAAAAAAAATGGATGGCTTATTTTTTTATTTTTTATATATTAAGGTTGTGGATTGATGTCAAATTATAGTCCGGCTGAGTTAAATGAGAGTACTAACTCCTGTTAAATTCAAGTTTTCAAACATGTTTGAGGTGTTCTTACAACTCAAAGTCACATGAGGAACAGATTTAAGGCTGCATAGACATTTATTTTTTAGTATCACAACCAACCTAGTCTTACTTTTCACCTGCGCCTAATGAAATTCTGCCCACCTCCGAACTTAAAATGTTACCTATACTACATCTGTCACTAAACTCAAAATTTTTAATATTGTCATGACCTGCTTTCTTTTTTTATGTTACATGAGGAAAAGGCTAAGGAACAGAGTATTTCCTATTGTAAGCTGTGCAGGCAACTTTTGTTGTAAAACACCCTTGCCTACACTTCACGCGCTGGGGTTGCACTTTCCCTGGACACCACCCTGATGCTGACCACGCTCGCAGCCTTGCAGCCCTGCCTGCAGCCAGTATCCGTGTGAGGCTGGTGAGGCTGGGCTCAGGCCGTGCAAGCACAAGACACTGTCCTCTGGAAGGCTTGGGGAGGGGTCAGTGTGCTGGTGCATTCCAGCCTCGGTGACCTTGGCTAGGGCTGGCATGGGACCAATGAACCAAAGCTCTCTATTTCAGGCTGCTGCACACTGCCCCCTCCCTTATAGTATCAAAGGCAGAGATCTGTATTCTAAATGAAGCAATGACCTTTGACCTTGCTTTTTAATTAAGCACCTAGCTAGAAGGTCTCACAGGCCATGTTATTACCTGTGGGTTTATTATTAGGTATTAAGATAAAGGATTCAGAGTATATGGTCCTGACCCTTTATCTTTTCTCACAATGGCTTAAAGCTTGTTTCTGTCTGTAATTTTAAGGATTTTATGCCAGTAATAAAATCCAAATTAGGAAAATAATGGCTCAAACTTATAAAGAGGCTGAGCTAGCTGGTATCAGCGTGGTTTCTCTGGAGGTGGTAAGTTGAATTTGTCCTGTGGTATTTCAAGGAAATAGGCATATTAGAAAAGTGTTGGTCATTGAAAAAATGTCAAGCTAAACGAGACACCAAAGCTGACTCTAACCTGTCAAACCCCTTCCCACACATGGAAGCTTTGAAGTAGAATGAAAAGATTAAATGAAGCCATAATTACATCTTGTTTAACTTGGCCTCTTAAACAGCTAACCCTTCAACTTGCTTTTCTTCTTAATACATCTGCGTACAGCATTCAGCCTAATCAACAAATGATTTAAAAACAAATCTATACTTTATGCTTATGCTTTGCTGAATATTACACATGTACTTAAAGTTAAACATATGTTTAATGGCTTTAAAGAATCAGGATTTTTCTCCTTTTTCTTCAAAATGTCCTTCTTTTTTCTTTTGAAAAGGTGGCTGAAGTCATGTACTATATACCCTTGTGGGAAAGAATTAATCTTGGACTGGAATGTATAGGGATCATTGTCCTAATAGGATTTAAACCATTTTTTTCTTCTTGCTTTTCAGTATTCACAGTGTCTGTGAAGAAATGGGTTTGCATGGGTCTTTCCCATATTAGTTTCTGTTAGAAAGGTGCTCTAATGGCCATTTAGTTCATGGTGATTACACAAAGTGCTGAAAATAGGATTAGTACTTTTAACTACCTTTTAAAAGATAACTGACGGTCATCATGTTTTGTTGCTGGGTATTCTATTATTTTCTTTCTTTGTAGCCTACACTAAAGCTCTGCAAATCTCAAAAATAAGCAGACTGGTTACTTGAAGTCCCTGACTTCTTTGGTTCCAGTCACTCAGAAGGGTTCTATTTGCACTGTAACTATCTGAGTATGGATTTTTTGAAATAGTTTTAGAAAGGTGCTGGACGTGGAGACTAAGATGAGAAATTAGCATCCAGGAAAAAAAAAAATTACTTGATATTCTGCTCGCAGCTGTATAGAGATCTCTTTAGGAGATGGTGGCATGATGGATATATATTCAGGTTACAGAAGGCTTATCCCACTGATGGTGCTCTCATTCACTCTCTACTAGTTAGTTCTTCTCCTTTCCCAGAGTCACAGGAGCTGTTTCTCTTTCTCAACTGAAGCATTTGCAGGATGAGATCTGATGATATCCTGAATACCACTGATAGCAGGCTCCCAAAAGATAATGAAATTACTTCACAATATTCCCATCCTAAAATCCTCTCTCACTAAAAGCAATCTGAAAAATCCACTCATTGCTTCACATGCTAGGCTTCCTTCTTTGGGAATTCGACATATTTTTTCCCCACAAAAAATTTAGAAAAAAACTTGAGTGCTACAGTATCAAGAACAGCCTCTCCTACTTCAGATTTCCTCCTGAAATATGATGCTTGCAGTATGCCCAGATTACATAAACTTGCACGACCTGTATATAAACCAATTCAGAACATCAGGAAATATATTGCTTTTCTCACCCACCATTTATTTGCCATCCATGTGGGTTGTAGAGGTGAGAAGAGACAGTGAATTAATTTTACTCTGAGAAAATTTTAATAGCGCGAGAGTTTTAGAAGTCCCCCCTCATTCTGGTTACTCCTGCTGACTTCATTAGCTTTTCACCCTGGTAAGTCACAGGTCAATCTCATATTGAAAACATGCTCCCACACAATTAAGTAATGTCCTTGGTGAGAAACTGCAATTAATAAATAACAAACAGCAATATGTGAAAGACAATGCATATTCTGAAAGAACAGAGCCTGAATTTTGTAAGCAGCTGCACAATGTATTTCCAGTTTCTAGAGGAGAAACTAAGACTGATCCCCTCTGTCCTATGTAGCAGTATATTGCTCCACAAATTTATTGCAAGAAGTTGTTTTTTTTTACCCTCTGTAAACAATTCAGATAGATGTGAACAACTTCCAAACAGCAACATAAGTTTAATTCATCTGTCTCAAGTGACATAACATATGTCACTAGTGCCTGTGCAGAAGCAAGGAAGTCTGCTACATTGTGCAGTATTATACTTTACAGCCATGCAAACAATGTTGTTAGTACTACAGCATTTTGAAAGAGGAATATATGTGGCAACTATGGGCAAGCCTTTCTACATCCACCTCACTTCTGCAGGGTGTAAAATTTTGTAATTTTTTTTCTAAGAGGGCTTGGTAGGAAACTTCAAATTCTTGAAACGGAGTGGGTTACTGTACCTTTTTTAGGTGAAAAATTCCTTTTGAGGTTAAAAGGCAAAGTTTTCTTCACCTTTTCATTTTTTTTTTCTGCTTTGAATGTAAAATGAGACTTGAATGAGAAATGTGAAGTTGGTGATTCACTAAAATACTGAATCTACTTTCTGAAAAATTAAGCCATTTTTAATATAAATTCTACCACTTTAGTAGTCTGTGTGGTATAATTTGGTATTTGAAAATGTAATTGTTTCAATGAAAGAAACCAAAATCTGATTTAGAAGCAAGATCATATTGGTCAAGTGGAGATATTTTTTTAATAAACTCAATGGGTGACACTCTCCAATTGCACTTTTACCATAAAGAAATGTCACATAAACTCAGGTTCTGCACCTAGCAAAGCAGAAACTCTAGCCTGCTATGAAACCAATAGCCAACCTAACCCACCTCTCTGCAGAGAAACTTTAAGCCAGACAGGTAGGAAGACCTGCATCAGTGATAACCTTCCCAGTTCCAAAACTGTTTTTTAAAAATTTATGTCAGGATTTGTGTAGAATGCTCAGCCAAGAACCTGACCATATTCTCCAGCCCTAGAACCAACACAGGCTTCTTAAATTTGTATACAATTTCAGGCTCTGCCTATGTAGATAATAATATTAGCTCTTTGGAAATATCATACCAAAAGACTTAGAAGTAAGGTCAAACCATGGCATGTGGTATCTATCATATATATAACTGACCATAATATTTTAATGTAGAAAGCTTTTCAAACAATTTAAAAATATTGAGATTTAGGAGTGGAAAAGAGCCTGAGGACATGATAGGTACACTTTTAAGAGTCAAACAAGGTATTGAAAAAGTAAACTCTCCATTTAGCCATTTCTATACAGAGGGAGCCCGCAAACTATTTATCAGCAAGAGATGACAAAAACAACTACAAAGAATATATACAACCCTCCACATTGAACAGATGTTTTACCACTTACATGCTGCAGTCCTGAAATTTTTAGAATTACTCAGATGCTGCAGAAGCTGTGAGGCCTCACTGTTTATTGCTCCTAGTGGATATAAAATCAAATAATGATTTGTTTGTCATTTAATTTTATGGAAAGTTTTACACTGTCTAGCCCAGAACAACTGTGTTGATCTTTAAAATGAGACATAAAACTTGAGGTTTTAACCACTTCTTTTCATTAGTATCTGTTGAGGATGTGAGGTTATTTTCTTTTTTCTTGGGGGCGGTGCTGATGGTTTTTTTTGGTTTTTGTTTTTGTTTTTGTTTTTGTTTTTTTTTTTTTGAGATTAGTAGTATTAACGTTCTGAATAAATTACTGCTCTGGTAATTACTTTAGTCTTATCTGCATATTCTCCTGCAGCTTCAATGGATTATGGTTTGCTCCTCTCTGGGTGTGTTGCTCAGTGCTGGTTTGTGCTATTAAACGTTTTGCTTAAGTGTGCCCAAAAGTTTCTACCAGCAACATGTAGTTGAAATTTGCTTATTTGGCACTCTTTGTACCTTTTCTTTCTGACTCTTCAGTCTAGAGTGGGGCCAGAGCCATTTAAAGGATGGGTGTGGAGAGCACTGGCCTCCTCCCCCTGTGTAAGCAAAGCCTTCCTTGAGCAAAGACTTAGGAATGAGCAAAGATTTTGCCATTTGTGAAGAAGGAACAAATTTCATTTCTCATATCATATGCTGTCCACAGGTTTCAGAAAGAATCATAGGGGCAAATGAAAACTAAGGGCAAAAGCTGATGGAAGCACATAGGAAAATCCTCAGCTCACTAATGTGCTGCACACTGGCTGCTTTTGAGTTTCCTCCTTTCCTAGAAAAAGTATGGAAGTGTCTTTCAAAACAGCTTAAAGGACTGAAGTGCAAAATTTACATTTGATTTCTGTGAGAGTAAAGCACCTAAACCCACAGGTCCTTTGGAAATCCTAGCTATTGAATGTAAGAGCAGGGAGCAGAGCCAGAGGCTCTGTGTGGTCCCCTGGGAATTAAACTGTTGCCAAACATTTTTATGTGTAAAACAATCAGATTCTGCAATGGCAGGAGCAATACAGAACCTTGAGTAGACAGATAATAAACCATGATTAAATATAAACTACTGTCCTTTCTTTCCCAAAATAAATGGTGCTGACTTTACCAGTTTTGAAGGATGCTCTTTGGCTCTGCTCTTGGGGCAATGGAAACTGATGATAAGTCAAGCAATACAGCAAGTAAAGATAAGGTGACATTGCACAGGTTAGTGAGACTCTGCTGGAAGAGATACCTTGGCATGCACAGAGAAGTCAGCCCTAATTAATCTGTGGATGATGGTTCTTATAAAGTTAAGGTACAGGCAAGGAGAGACAGTTTTGGGGTTGTGACTAAGGACATTCTGGCTAAGAATGTGGCCAAGCCACTTCTACTCTTATTTGGGGTGAAATGGTCACCAGGAACAGCCTACACAGCTATGTCTCATGCCTTAAAGTTTTAATGAGTTAGAACAAACTACCAAGATGTGCAAACAGTGTTTATGACTGACTGGAAGGAGGTGTAACCGAAACAGTAATGTATTCTGCACATTGGTACAGCAATTTTTTCTAAGTTGCTCTGTTTAGATGAATTTTAATGATACCAAGTTGATTAACAAACAAGTGTTGATTTCTCTACTGGCAGTTTCAGTCTTCTCAATTTTAATTTGAAGGGGTGACCAGTTCATTGTGAACCTATAAATGTATACTTACAGACCTGATAAAAGAGAGGGAAAGTAGTGTGCTCATATCTGGTCAGCTTTATCTTCAGAATTATATATTTTGCAATAGTATAAGTAGTATTATTGGGCAGTATAAGACATTTTTTCTTAAAGCAGATGGAGGGAGAACAGTTAGCTATACAGTATTTTTTCATTTGACTTGGCTGGCTCTTGATAAAATCATTAACCTCTATGTTAGAAGGATAATAATGTAAGACAATATTCCTGGCAAATTAAATGTTATTGATATTGGAGTGCAAAAAAAAAAAAGTTAAAGCACGGCCATCATTCATCTTTTCTGCAAGTAAAAGCAAAATAAAGCATGTTTTGTATTAGTATAGTTTGGATAAGTTACGAGCAAGTGTCTGCAAGTGAGTGATCCAGAATTCTTTGAACTTTGTTCTAGGAATGAGAGTTATAAACTCCCAGACAGTGCGTGGGACTCTAAACCAATAACCACTGAATGGAAACAGGATTGAGTGAGAGTCTTTGTTGGAGATTGATGTGAACAAATATTGCCAATTATTTGTCCAATAAGGCCCAGTGTGCTTTTCAGCAAAAGCAGGAATGTGGAGGAGACTTGGTTAGGTGAGGACACCATGCCATTGGGTGTCTGTTGAGATTCTTGGTTAGTTCAACAGAAGCACTGAGAATTTAGAAGGGCCTCTGAGACCTGTGACAGTGATTTAAAAATCTGAGAACAAAGAATTCCCGCTGCTAATTTAGTTTGGTTTATAAAAAACATGGTTCCTGGCAAGCTGAACAGAATCTCTAATGGATATGAAGGGAAGATAATTAGCTCTTTAATTTGAGAAGCAATATTAGAACTAAAACAAAGTTCTGGAAGATAAAGAGAATGCTAGTGTTGAATATTTTCAATAAAATTCTCTATATTTAAACTAAATAAAATAGGACAGTTATATAGCATATGTTAAACGGAGCATCCTGGCACAGGTACTCTTTCTGGCTCAATTAAGCAATTAATAATCTCAGAAATCAAAAGCAATATCCCAGCATCAAGTGGTAGTGCCCCACATGCATTCCTCTCCACTCCTGGGAGCCCCTATCTACTCAGAGTTTCAGAGCTGGTGTTAAAATCTGGCTCTCAATACTTTGACATTGTCAGTGGAGAGCAAGTCCTTGTTCTTATGCATGATCAGTTCAGAAAGTAAATCCCGCTGTTCCTGGCACTTTGGTTAATAACCTTAGTCCCTGAAGCAGAAAATATGTGAGCACAGACAGATTTACCTGTACTCACACAGGAGCTACTTTCAAATTTGTTAAGATGCAGGCAGGAGATGAGTAGGGTGCTCAAAAGGTGGAAGCAGATTTCAACCTAAGCACATCACTCAAAGTGCTGTTTTGAACTTGGCCCTTGAGATAGTGAGAGTAAGCAGTCAGATAAACCTCCTCTGCTCAGCCTCCTGGCTGAATTGATTTTCCCCAGAAAACATTCATGGAACAAACACTGCTGGCGATATCAGTGTATGTGCTTGGCTGGGCATTTTTTTTTAAGTATTGGCTGCTTAAGAAAGGTTTGCATTTATTAGCCTGCCACAGAAAACTTTTGATGGCTTGGGAGTATCTTTAGGGCTTTGCACAATGACGCTGGCATGGCAACCACCCATCCAACCCAAAAAAAGCATATCTAGAGCAGTAGAGATTTCTCAGAAGGTCAGTTAAGCAAGGTGGGTTCAGATTTTGGTAGTCATTCTCTGCTGAATAGCTGGAAGCACAGAGGTCTTTTACACTGACATGGTTTTTGTATTATAAAAGAAAAGAAGTAGTTCTGCAAGCAAGAGTTTGGGCCACATCTACTCTCTGTAATAAATTAACAGCATTTTCTCAACATAACAGTGAATTTATATGACCTTCATAAATCAAAATTATTTTCAGTAATATCTTTATAATGAATAAATATATGGCAGCTGACAAGTTAAGTCAGCTAGTTACTCTATGCACTAAATACTTGAGATTTATCTAGGTGTTTTGTTTGGTGTCTGTAAAACTCACTGGCTGTGAATTTTATGGTATTGCCTGAAGCATGTGTTTTCTATCAATACAGTGGGATCAGATAACCATTGAAGATTAACTAGTAAAATTCAAACACATCAACTGCTGTATTTTAAGGACCAGATATATAACCTCACAACGCAGGGAAGTACCTGGAGCCAAGTCCAAGAAAGATTGATGCCAAATATGGAATTTAGGCAGAATTGAGGTATCTAGACAGAAAAGTGTAATCTTGAAAGTCTTTGTTTGAGCTTCTGTTTAACCCAAGGGGTGTTAAAACTCCCTCAGAAGCTCATTATTTTAATTTTCAATGTATCTGGTCTTGAATAATGCACTACTTAGAACTGCTGCAGTAACAGACTTTATCCACAAGTTAATTAGAATTTTGGTGTGCCATTCATTCCTGCATCTAATCATTGTCCAGTAGCTGAGTTCCCTTGCCTAAATCCTTAGAGGAGGCCTTAAGGCAGTAGATAAGGCTGACAAGAGCAGAGGTTGTGATTATTCTTTCTATTTGAATATGATCACTGGTATGCTTTTTTTTTTTTTCCTCCTATCTTAATGGTCACAGTAATCTTGCAAAAAGTTGCCAATCCAGGCTCTGCTCTCTTCTCAGCCTCTCTAAGAGGCTGAAGGCCAAGAAGAGTCAAGGGTTTGTTGGTGACTCAAGACAGTCCCAGTTCATCAAAATTTAGTCTTCAGGGAAGCAGATATGCTCCACTAATTCTACTGTAACAGGAACACAAGACAGAGAAGAATTCAGGATTGACTGGTGTCATGGTTTGATGCTGGCCCAATGCCAGTGCCCCCATGAAAATATATTTTCCTCAAATAACTGCTGTGAGATGTGACCAGGAACAGAGCAGAGCAGGCTCAAGCTTAGAAAGACAGGAAAAAAACTTTATTAACCTACACTAAAATAACAGGAACACACAGGAAACAGAATGAAAACCTTCCAAACATTCCTCCTCCTCCCACCCAATTTCCACCAAAGCACAGTGAGACAAAACTTTGGAAGCCTGACCAAGTTACCACCACTCAGATAATCAATTCTCAGTCCATCAGAGGAGAGAGGAGTCTCTCTTGTACCACAGTCCTCCCCACAAAACAGGGTTGAAACCTCCCACGTTTCCATGTCACACATGGCATCGCCCGGAGAAAATCTGCCATCGTGACACCTTCCTTCCATGTACAGTGCTCTCACCACCATCCATGGACCGAAACTGCTCACAGGGTTCTTCAAGGATGCTTTGCCAAGTGCCAAAAACTAACCATGTCTCATTTTTGGGACAACAGTCCCCCCCATTTTCTCATCCCCTGGGGCCGAGGGTCCCGAGAACAGAGCTCTTCTCCCTGAAGATGGAAGGCACCACCACGCCCTCTTCATCTTCCTCTGTTCACTCCACTCCTTTATATGGCGTCATTACAGCAGGTCAGTCTCTTGGCTCAAGCCATCACATCCACCCAAATGCAGTCTCATGTATTACAGGCAACTTGGTTCAGTCTATGGCTATACAAGAAAAGTCCAGCCAAAAGCCACTCCATCATCTCCTCTCACTTCGGCTTCTCCACATCTTCTTCTTAACATCTCAGGTCCCAGACTGTCTCCCTTCTCTCTAAAACCACCAGCCAGGAGGACTAATGTCTCATAAAGTTTCCTTCACCCAGGAAAGGGTTAAAAGTCCGAGCTCCGCTGCCCTCAGGAGACTGAAATCTCATGGTGGCGCTCCCACATGCTGGGCACCTCCCCCCCGCCTTCTCTGCTGGCACAGGCGCTCTCTCTCTCTCTCGCTCTCTCTCTCTCTCTCTCTCTCCACCCCTTGGTCCTGCAGGGGCTGGCCGGTTCCATTCCCTTCCACCCTCTCTCTCTTCCACCCTCTCTCTCTCTCCAGGGCTCCGGCCTACCTCAGCCTGGGCCTCCATGGCTCCCCTCCCCACCCAGCCTGTGGCTGGGCTGAGGAGATGTGCACTCTCTGCCACTGGAACAAAAAGAGAGCGAACTCTGGGAATTCTCTGCTTTTAACCCTGTGTGTTCTTAGAGGCGATCCCTGTCTTCAGTGGTCACACCAGGTGTCAATATTCAAATCTGACACTGATTGGTTTGACTAAAACTTCCCAAAAAACTCACTTCCTCTCAAACCGAGACAACTGGGAGATATAAAGAGCAAGAAGAGTCTTAATTTTTTTCTGAAGGGTGTGGATATTCACCTGATTTCTGTCCTCCAGAGGCATCACAGAATACTCATGAACTCTAAGGAAGTGAGTTAATAACCTTAGTCCCTGAAGCAGAAAATATGTGAGCACAGACAGATTTACCTGTACTCACAGGTACAGGTGGGCTGTACACAGGGCTTGAGGGATCAAGCCCTTAAATATTAAGTATGATAGCACCTAAATATTAAAGGCTTTGGTCTTTAATTCTTTCTCTCTCACAACCCTTAGGTTCAGGTATATGTTCAAGGAACTCAGTGAGGGGTTCCTGATGTAACCCTTCAACTCAGGTAGGTATTGTGCAAGGGAACTGCAGATGATGGTGCAATGTTCGAGTTCCACCAACTGCTCTATTCAGATTACAAAATGTGAGACTTCCACTAGGTTTCTAGTTTACCTGTGGGCTCTCCCATTAATTACTCCAAAATATAATAATTTTGCACAGGCATTCATTCTAATTTCTAATAGTAAAGTCAACAATTAGAAATCACTTACACTGCTCTTTACATTTTCAAAGTGCTGAACAAATATTAATTCAGTTTCTTCATAAAACTGTAGGCTGCTTGTGATACTAATGACTGGCTGAGTCATACCTTCATATTCATAAGCCATAGTTTTTTCCCCAGTATATCTCCGAATTTATACAAATTGATTTTACAGCCATTTGTTTAAAAGAAACACAGCATTTCCAAAGCACAGGTTTACATTATTGTACTTACTGTATGAAATTAAATTTGCAACATAAAACTGACAAGATATTTTTTATTTTTACATAAGGTTGGAACACCTTTGAAAAATAGTTTTTACATTTCATTTCTTTAAGTGCTGAAAATGTATCTTTCTCAGCATATTTTTGAAGAGACATGGAAAAACTTCAATTCCAAAACTTTTTGGAACCTTATGCAATAGACCCCACGCTAACTCCTCCNNCCCCCCCCCCCCAAACCAAAACACACAACTTAGAACAACCAGAAACCTTGTCAGTGTCTTGTTGCAACCTTTCATTTCAACTGCTAACCAGGAGAGCAAAAATATGTACTTTGGAGATGGCAAATTTCCTTGAATAAATGTCATACAATATGTTTATTTTTATCCTGAAATGTGTGAAAACACTAACTATGGTTTATAAATATGGAGGTATGACTCAGACAATCTAGTAGTGTCACATGGAGCCTGGGGTTTTACCAAGAAATGCGACTGACTTATTTAATCCTTTCCCAGTTCAAGGCCAACTTCAGTTCTCAGATATGCAGTGTATACAAACAGTTGCAGGACCTGAAATCCCCAATAACTATGCTATTGTATAGAAGCAGGGTGGTCAGATTTTCAAGATCTATTGTAATCTATTCATTATGCTCTTGAGACTAGAATCTAGGACTTTGGGAAAACTACGTTTAAAATAAAACACTCCAATTGTTTTATTGGCTTTGAAGTAACAAAACTGCTGGCTTTCAGAACAAGTACTGCATAGCACCGACTCTAACAGAGCTGAATGACTGCTCTATACCACATCAGGAATGTTTTTTTTCAAGGGCAGTTCAAAAGGTTATAAAATTGGCAGAAAAAAATGTACACCTCACTTGTACCCTCTTGCACATGAAATTGAAAGTGCTCCCCTCCACCCCAAAAGCTCTTAAATGTTCATTGCCATGGGTTGGAAGAAAGTGTGTGAATTCAATCCTGCACCCAAATCTATGTATGTATTTTATCTAATGGCTTTTAAAAATGAAATTTATAACCAGTACCCAAGATTATTTTTCATCCTTCTAGTGCAGTACCTTCATCAGAGGTATGAGATAATCAAGTTCCTTCTTATTTATATTTAATCTGATCTTATTTGTCTTACGTTTGTTGTTGCCAGGGAATCCTACCTCATCAGGACAGATGGACAGAGATCCCATTGGCACTGTGTTTCATTTGGCTATAACTGTCCCCCTGGCTGTGGGAGTACTTCCAAGAAGATTAGGTGAATATGTTAAATCTGCCTCATGATCCATCTGTCTTGGTGCTTTACCCAGCATCTGTCTGTCTGGGTAATGACTCTTTCCTCTACTTAGGTTCAATTTGCTGAAAGTTTGAAGGGACAACCCCAACAGCAACTCACAGCCATTGCTTTTCCTCCTTCCTACCACTGCTTCTTTCCATAATAACATTACTCCAGAAGGAATGAGATGAATCACAACCTCGTGATTCTTAACCTTTAGGTGTGTGGAAGCTTAATGGGATTCACAGCTCTCAAACGACAGCCCTAGGCTCCAAGAATGATAGATCGGTTAAGCATGCATCTAAAAGTTCATCTGCTAAGAGTCAGATTGCCAAAAGGTCACACTTTGTGCATGAGGAAAAATATGAGCCCTAAATGTGGGTCCCTTAACCTGGGTTGAGTGGTGCACCTTCCCACTGCTCAGCCCTGAGCCTGCTTCTGCAGGGCGCCTAATGCCCAAAGCTTCGTAACACAGTAAAAGTAATCTCATGCCCCTTTTTACTCAGTAAAATTAACCAGTTAAATTATTTGCAGATGATGAAGGAAACCTGTCTTCTTCCCAAAGAAAGTGAAACCACAACTCCCATCTACCACTAGGAAATGCCCAAACCTGACAACTTAAGGAAATCTGTGGATGAGGTATTCTTGGTGCTTTGCCTTTGAGCTGTCCCAGATTGCACAAGTTTAATTAAATATCCATTAAGAGAGATAATAATAATAAAAAAAAATTAGACTTACATTCAAGTCTACAGCTTTCTGTCTAGGACATTCACCTTAAAGGGATGAATCTCTGTTACCAAATGTATGCAATGTAAATTAGGGAAGCTATCCTTTGAAGTAGAGCGTAGCAGTCTAATTTTCTTTATCCTGGGTGAAAGACTTCACTGTTAGCCCAGAAGCTGCTCTCTCTCCATGCCTGACCAAGTTAATGTTACTTTTTTATTCCCACCCTAAAATAAAAGCTTCAGAAAGAAGTTCAGGGAATTTACCGGCAAACTCCATTTGTCAGAATGATTTTTCAAAAGCAGTTCATTGGCTTGGGAGCCTCAATTCCACTAGGTTTGCTAATTAGAAACTATTTCTAGAGTGGGTTGAATTGAGAGAGCATTGCCATTCCCAGGAATAACATAGAGTTGACAGTTGCTAGGAGTTCCAGAGGATGGGCCCTTGATGAAATGTTTATGATTAAGCCTCCAGAACATTATGTGAAGAAGAGATGTGTCACAAGGCATGACACAGCTGGCAGGTGCAGGGGCTCTGTATGAGCTTGTAGCATACAATGGCAACTCAAGTCCAACCCAAGCTGAGGTGAAGAGAGAGGAATGCTGTGACTCACAGGGATCACATGAACAGGCCTGTCACAAACTCACTTACTGTGAGCCGTTTGTGGAATTTCTGCTTCCCCCTCCTCTGCTCCAAGGCTTTTCAAGCAGCACTGTGGATGTGCTGCTGTTACCTACAGAGGTGCTGGGCACCATGAAAAGTGGAACGTCCATAGAACACACAGATTTAAAAGATCATGGAACTTGCCAGAAAGAGACAACAACACGGAATGGCCTTCCATATATTAATCACATAAAATTTGTGAAACATTTGGCAATAGGTGGTGGCCAGTAGTGTAATTGTCATGCTTTACATTTGTCAGGATTTTCTTGCTGTCACAAGCCATCTTTCTGCTACAGCCATCTAATAGCTGATTTGGAAGCTCTTCAAGCCAACATTTTTCTGCTTATTTCAGGTAACACAATGATCCACCTCAGGCCCCAAGGTGCTGCCCCAGTACTGACTCCATCAGACCAAATATTTCCAAACTAAGGATCATAACCCCTACAGGGTTGTTCATCTACTATTGATACTTGTATGTGGAGCTGCTTGAAAACATTTGATCTACAAGAAGAGTCAGAAACAGAAAAAAGGTTGATAATTGCAGCATTAGATCATCTGCTCTGGAGATGCACTCTATCAACATTTTCTTTTTAATGCTCATTATCGCATCTTTCTTTTTTCTTCAATATTTTCTTTCTTAACAACAGAATGCCAGAGTAGTCCAAAAGCTCTCGTCTTTCATTGGTTATCAAACAGTGCTTATATTAGAAGACCTCTACATAGGTCCCATTTCCAGGTCCCTTTTAATGTACCCATCTTCAGTATTCCTTGAAGCACAAAAAATCTTCCCTACTGACTTTGTCTTTTTAAAACATTTCTGCTATAGAAGCTTTCTGTTAATGCCAACAAAAAAAAAACTTAGATTTGAGGGACCAACTGCAGTGTCTAGAAAACTGACTCTGAGAGGAATGTGCACTCAAAAAATGTCTTGAATGTATTTATTATACTAACATATGTTAAAACTGCCAGTGCTGCAAAGAAAACTCTACATCATCTCCTCTCATTTACAGCACCAAAAAGGATAAAACTTTATTCTAATAAAGTATGATGTACTTGCAGCTGCAAGTGGGGTAGGATAGGATACATTAAGTAAAATAGACATTAAAAGTGCAAAGTAAGAGATGGATACAAAAGCGAATTTTTATCATGAAAATCCATTAGTGTTTTGCAGCCAGGCAGACAAATACAGTGACCTGGAACAAATCAAGAAGAATGATGCTTGACTTATGCTTCCTTCTGCAAAGTGTGACCCATATACATAGTTTTTAATTAGAAATGTATTTTCTTTATGGGACAATGAGTTAATTTCTCTTCATTTTTATAATTTATTTAAAAAACAGGTAAAATTACAAATAAATGGGGAAAGAATGGGGAAAGAATGGGCTGGCCTTTGGACCAGCTACAAAACCCCCCCTCTGTGAAACAGAGAAATCTATCAGCATGTAGCTGTGTACTGACTAGTTGCATAAGCCACTATTATCCTCAGACAACCCTGACTAAATCTTGCCATCAATATTTAAAATAAGTCTAGCACAAGCTATGTTTTTAAAACCTTAAGCTAGTCATCTAGAAGACGGATTTTTTTGTCCCATAAATGACCTCTGGAAGAAAAAACACATGCACAGCACTTTCTTCCACAAGTGGAAAGATGTTCACCACATATAGGACTGGCAAGCAGTGTGCAGGAAAATACATTTACTTAAAAGCACTTTAAGGGAACTTCTGAATGAATGCAGCAGTGCCGTCTAGAGGGATGCGTCCATGGGGCCAGCTCCCTCTCCAATTTTAAAAAGAACTTGCCCCTGTTAATTACTCTGTCTGACACTGGACTCATAAATGACTCGGCATATGTGTTTCTATTGGTTGATCTGCTCAAGTGCAATGTCACAGGCAGTAAGACCAACTCTGCAGGAAGCCTTTGGTGGGGAATGACACTCTACTGTGTAAAGGCAAACCTCAAAGCTGGCTCCACACTTTCCCACAAGGCCTCACGTTGCATTGCTTAGATCAGAAGACTGAGCACTTCATCAAATGTGCAATACCACCAGCCTCTCCACGGCGCATGCTGTGATTGTGCTTTCACACACAATCACGCTGTGCATGAACACACGGTCACTGGGCTCAGAACAGTTCATGACTCAACAGAAAAGCACCATGTATGTCCAGAGCATTTGAAAACCCACAATCATTTATTGATTTATACCTGTGAAGTTGGAAAGGCCTCACAGAACCACGGAATGGCTGGGGATGGAAGGGACCTCTGGAGATCACCCAGTCCAACCCCCCTGCCAAGGCAGGGTCACCTAAAGCAGGTCACATAGGATTCTGCAATTGTGTTTGCATCAACACGTAACATGCAAGTTTCCACATTTCAGTGTCAGTCTACTGCAGAAGTGGCTGAAGCAAACTGATCCTTAGGAAACATTTTGTCACTCAGATTATTTGAAAATTTTGACACTTAAATATTGGCTTGTAATTGTTCTTGTTTGGGGCTGAAGGGGCTCATGCATTTTTTGCCAAGAATGTGGATACCCAAAAAAACCCATTTAAAGTTTCAGCAATTTCTGTCTCTAAAACTTTGAAATATCAACTAGTAGTGTCTTACCAACAGATGGCTGGTACAGATAAGTATTATATGGATTGAAACAAGCAAATATTGATCTGGACTCATGTTAAAGCAACACCCAGCCACTGGTTAAAGAGAGGCAGCTGAGAGTGAGAAGTGATTGCTTCTTGAGTGAGATTGACTGCAGAACTATCCTTTAATCATGCGAGCCTAAGATGTGTAGGGTTTGGTTGACCTTGGCCCTTATGCACTGCTGTGTATGAAAAAACCAGGTTCCTCTAATTATCAGCAAAAAAGAAAAAATATTGCCATTTAATCATAAATCCCTTGAAATGGCAACTTTGATTTCACAGTTTTATAGTTCTAGACTCACTAGTTGTGTCAGAAATCCAAGCTCTGGTGAGCAAACTCTCCAAGCTTCACTGGAAAAAGCTTTTGAACTCTCTGCTTCTTGCTCAAGAGGATGAAAAACAAACCTTAAAGCTGCCAATATTTATGTTTTGGGGAAACGAATTGAAAAAGAGAAAGAGATTTTCTGAGCTCAGAACAAAAATAGCATTAAAAAAAAGCTTATTTTGTTTTCTCCCTTTGAAAATTCCCTTTTCATTTTAATTAAGCTCTCACAGGATTCATGGTGTTGGAGAGTTTTCAAAGAAACAGAGAACTTGCCAGGTTTTTTGTCTTTTTTCACCCCTCTGCTAGCTCACACAGATCTACTTGTTGCAAATATTTATTTGCTCTGAGAAAAGCAGCTGAAGCAGAGGAATGTGGGAGTGTTCAGGAAACCTAAATAATATTAATAACAACTTCTACCTATTATAGATAGAAAAGTCCATAAGATTTTTCTGTTGTAGAAACACCGATCCAAACTGGAAAAAATTTGCTCCAATTTAATCTTGGTGTTACTTTACAGTTGTAAAACAGGGTCACAGAAGCGAGAATTTTTTCACAAGGAGTAGAAAGATGTAGCTGTTGCAACAAGACATTGATTTTCAGTAAATTCTATGTAGTTTTGGCCTCATTTCCACAAACATCAAGCTGGTCATTTCAGATATGTGTTTCCTGAGGGGCTGACAAAGACTTTATCTCTTTCCCAATAGCTCTGGCAGCTACTGTCTTCCCAGCACAGGATCACGACTTTTCTCTACATTTGGGAATTGGATACTGAATGCATCCAGAGAGGCTTGGTGTGGCTGCTCAGCAGCTGCAGGGCTGGGGCTTCTCCTTGACTCCATCCAAGAGTACTGTGTTTGGTGAACGCTGAGCACGGCTGCCAGGGCTGACATCTCCTCTGCCCTCAGGTCACAGTGTGAGCAGGTCCCACAGCATCACTGGGCATAAAATCACAGACATAAAAGGTCTGAGGCCTCTAAAAGATTGACTTTCATGCCAACATACAAGGCAGAAATTAAATACAAGAGTAGAACAGAATGGTTTCAGTTGAAAAAGGCTGCTAAGATCATTGAGTCCAACTGTTAACCTTACACTGACAAATCCAGCACTAAACCATGTCCCTAAGTGCCACAAGTCTTTTACGTACAGCTGGGGATGGTGACTCCACCACTTGCCTGGAAAGCCAGTTTCAGAGCTTGACAAACTTTTCGATGAAGAATTTTTTCCTAATATCCAATCCAAATCTTCTCTAGCATAATTTGAAGCCATTTCCTCTCATCCTGTCACTTGTCTGGGAGAAGAGACAGGCCCCCACCTGACTACAACCTTCTTTCAGGGAGTTGTAGAGAGCAGTAAGGCTCTTCCCAGCCTCCCTTTGTCCTGGCTAAACACCCCCACCTCCCTCAGTAGCTCCTCATAGGACCTGTGCTCCAGACCCTTCCCCAGCTCTGTTGCTCTTCTCTGGACACTCTCCAGCACTCCAATATCATTCTTGTCATGGGGGCCCCAAAACTGAACACAGGATTCAGGTGTGGCCTCATCAGTGCCAAATACAGGGGAACAATCACTGCCCTGGTCCCACACTATTTCTGATACAAGCCAGGTGCCATTGGCCTTCTTGGCCACCTGGGCACACACTGGCTCGTGGTTAGTCACCATCAAACAGCACCTGCAGATCCTTTTCCACTGGGCAGCTTTCCAGCCACTCTGCCCCCAGCCTGTAGCTCTACAGGAGGCTGCGCACCTTCAGAACAGCTGGCCTTGCTGATAAAGATTGAGGAAAAGAAGGCATGAAGTACTTCAGCCTTCTCTCCATCCCGTTTCCCCCTGTATCCAATAAAGAATGGACATCCTCCGTCAGAATTCAGTCCATCAGGTTGCTTCAGGTTAAGTATTACTTAAGATGTAAAAATCTTTATTATGCAGCTTGAAAATTGATTTGTATATCATCTGCTAAATGTATAAACTTCTCTCTTATTTCCTGTGACATTCTGCTGCATTTAACGGGAGTCATATTTGTATGTGTAGGACTAGAATTTGGTCTAATTAGATATTAGAAATGTGGTTGCACTTGACACTTACATAAGGCTCCAGTCATACTCAAATCTCAAAGCACTTTACAAGGGAACAAAATAGAACCGTCACCTTCTGCTGAACAGAGAAAGTGGCAGAGGAAAAAGATGGTGGCCCAAATTATCTGTGCCTTCTGATTTCACTGCACTGGCTGACAGGACCAGAATAGCTTTATTCCTGAATTAGGGAAAATCAGTGCGACATGACTCCATTTGTAAAAACCTAGGTCAAAAAAAAATGGCTGCTGGGTTCAGAAACATGTTTTTCTAAATTATTTACTTCTAGTTTTGTCTTGATAAATGACTATGTATGAAAGGTTTTTTATGACTAATAATTAATGTTTCCAAATAACATATTATATTTTTGCATGGCACTTTTTTTTTTGCTCTTTCTGATGATCACCTATGGAAATGAAGCAGTTTGATTTAACAGGCAAATTCCAAATGCTTTATCTATCTCAATTTATAACACAGCTATAAATCCTTTTCTGGCAAAACATTGGTGTTACAACAATGGAAAGACCTGACCCTAAGGATGGCAATCAAGCATGTTCTTGGGTCTCTTCTCTCCAAAAATGCATGCACACATGGGTATACATCCAAGGTATTGTCAAAGGCTTGTGTCAATTTGAATGGTTATTAATGTTTGCAATCTAGAAATAAACCTTTTTGGCCAAGACTGAAAGATCTTCAGGCACTAATGAGTAATGCACTGTGTGCTGCAGCATACAAGTAATGACTGAAGAGTGTGAAACTCCAAACACGCCGTTGCATTAAGATGAATAGAACAGCAGAACTCGCTGAAGGGTTTCTGTATGGGTGAACACAACAGTGTGTTTGAAATATATCAAAAGCAACTGCTGTATATTTCACACTTAAAAGTGAGGGCACAATGTATTGCGTGCGCTACCATACAAATAAAAGTTTTTAAAAAGTGATGCAAGATAAAATGCCTCTGAATATTAAAACTAAGCTCAGAAAATGGAGCTATACTTTTGGCAACTTACTGATATGCCAGCAGCAAACTGGGGAGAGAGGGCTGAAATTAGCTCCTGTTTCTGCTGATACTTGTTTATAATGAGGTCCCAGATTTTTCCCTCTTGTTTGTTATTTAGCAGCTCATCTGAACAAATATCAGTGCTCACAGAGCATTCATAAATGATTACAGCCCTTTGTCTGAGCATTTGCTGTTTGGGACTTTATTGCTGGGCATGCTGGTTGGTCATCTAAGGACACATCTACGTTACACAATGCCATGTCATGGGAGAGATAGCCAAGATAGCCCAGGAAAAAGGACAGTATGTCTGCCTGGCATGGTGCCACCCTGTGTACTCATTCAGCTCCCAGGGGTTGTATAAATGAGTTAGCTCAATTCAGTTGGCACAGCTCTATGCTGACCTGGCTGTCCTGATCCCAGGACTGGAACTGGCTTGTATGGAGGTAGGTCAGTCTAGATAGACTTTATCTTCCTCATTTGGCTGACCTCAACTTTCCTTCTGCACTTTATTTCCAATAAACACATTATTTTCTTATTAATTTCTTTTTTGTTCCATAATTAAATGACAATCAGGCCCAAAATTTACTTTCTGTGCAGATTTACAGAAAAACATCTTTCCTCAGTTGACTAGATAGAAAAAGTGAACAAAAAGTGGAAAAAAGTAAAATACAATTAAGGGTTCACAAACATTCTTATAGATCCATTTTCCCTATGTTTACCCAATAATAAGTCTTATGCTTGGCAAAGCTTGCTTATGTCTTTTATTATTAAATTTACTACCAGTAAATAACACAAGATAATTCTTCCAGTTAAAGAGTAATGAACAGCACTACATTGTGCTCATCTGAGTTTCTAGCATTTTCCCTTCCAGGTTACAAGGCTTTGATTATCTAATCACTCAAAACTGTCCAGAATTGCTTTTTTTTTTTTTACAACGTAAGTGAATCTGAACAAGAAAAGGAGAGTGAATTTTTGGAATGATCTATAAATCATCCTGCTATGAAACTGTTTTGACTTCTTAGTGCTCCTGATTGAAACTATTTCCATGAGTTTCCAACTATGTCCATGGTTTATCAGACAGCATGAGACCATATGATAGCTGTGAAAGAATAAGTCAAGGCAAACTTCGTGTAAACTTACCATAATGCTGGTTCTCTCAATGGTGCTAAGTGTGAATCTTGGCGGGCTTGAAGCATTTGGCACAGAGGGTGGCCTTTTTCACTGTCAGAAGGGAAATCAGGTGGAATTGGAAGAGTTCAGGCCCTGTGCAGTAATACTGATGACTTGGGTGTGTAAAGATGTCATCTCAAAACTACTGGGAGCTTTCTTTGTACCCTTCATCTCTGCTGCTTCTTTACCAGCCTTTTACAAATTAACCAGAACCCAACATGACCACTAGTCAGCAAAAAAAACCCCACTAAAAGTTATATAGAAAATAAATCTCAAAATATATTCTTTCTTGTCATATTCTGTGATTTTCAGCTTAGAAAATGAAGCATAGGGTAAAAATGTAAAAATATAAGATACAGACATTGCAAGGAGAGGAAGATTGCATAAAATTTGAATGGAACAAGAAAAAGTTTTCACAGAAGAAACTTAGGAAGAAAACTCTTTCACAATCTCCCAACCTGACAGAGAAGCATATTTAATGGCGCACATCACAACAGCCTTTTGCCGCAGGCTAGAGAAAAGTAAGACAAATAAATGAGAGAATTTTGTGTCCTAGAAGGGAGGGATATTTGTATCCTCTCTGCAATCTGATGCTGGAAAGTTTCATTGAAGGGCTGTTGTTGGATAGACTAACAAGCAGAGAAAAGGGGCTGTTCAGGGGTGGAAGCCTAAAACGAACATGCACAAACCAAGAAACTAAAATACCAAGGATGGAGCATCCCATCCCTGCTCCACTCCAGGAACAGTGATGAGCGTGGGATTGAACTGGAGGTTTCATGAACATTTCTCCATGCAAGGAGTTTTTCTATTACTCCTGGCTTTTCCTGGCAGACACATGGGCCCTACAGCAACAAGTAACAGCATACAAGTTGGTGTAGTAAATTACCTGGTATGAGCCTGTTTGCAGGTAGCTGCAGTGGACAATGCTGAGCCTGAACAGATTAACCCTGTTGAAGGGCAAGGATAGTGTTTAGCCAGCCTAGACCATGAGCAGGATCCATCTATTGCAGTGTGGGCAGAGGGTCTCTCCATACTCCCTCAGGTTTGATGACCCTAAGACAAATTGCTTGCAGGGAGAAAAACCTGGACATGTGTGTGTATCCAGAATAAATGAATTTAAAAATAGGAAATTAATTCTCCTACTTCCCTCAGTTCTAGTAATTAATACTTTTACACTAAAATGAATGCAATATATATAGATTAAAAACGTGGCATACAGTAATGGACTAATATAAGCTGCTCTGTCTAATGAGTATGTACCAATTCAGCTGAAAGGTAAAAGGTGCCAGATTCACCCCTGGGTTAGCTCCATTGCTTGCAGTTATGTTGAATTACATTGGCAGTGAATTTAGCCCTTCTACAAACACTTCAGCTGCACCATAGTCAACATTTTCTCATCACACTCACTTTCTTTCCTGCAGTAAGCCCTAAAACAAACAATAAAAAATAGTGGTAGGCAAAGAAACCACCTTTTCTCATACACATCTCAGCAGGCACAAATAGCAAGGCTAGCAGTTCTCTTGGCTTCCCTCTGCCAATTTCCTCCCTTGTAACATCAGCCTTTTCTTTGTTCACTCCAAGATTTTTGATGTCTGAGCAAGTGTTTCAGGGTCCAGACTCCAATCTAACCAGACTTTCTCTGACTAGCATGGGAATCAGTATGTTTTGTTGTTTTCCTAAAAACAAGTCTGTAGGGTATTGAAGCAGCTTATTTTATACCACCAGGTAAGAAGTGTCTGTACCATAACTTGGTTATGCATTGTTCTCAGAAAAAAAAAAAAAGAAAAAAGAAAATAAAGAACAACAAATAAATCAACCATCCCAAAAGGACTGTAATTTCTGTTGCTTGCTGAGACTCCTGCAGCCTTGCTAGCAATGATTGAATGACAGCTCCTGTCTTGGTGTGGATTAACCTTCATTTTGATGGGCTTCAGTTCTTGCTAAGCACATCAGCTTACCTGAGATACTGACTGGAATACTGTCAAGCATAAATATCATTTCTTCTATGGGAAGCCACACAGCATGCAAGGGTGAATAAAATGTTGTTGTTTTGCAGCTGGTGAGCAAGTATTTCAAGACAATAATAAGACCACTATTAAATGTCAGTATGACTGCACTATATAATTCTGGATCACAAATTAAAAAAAACTCACCACAGAGCAGATTCAGCACTTTGCCCATCGGAAACAGCAGCAGTACACAGCAGCTGAAAATGGTCTATTTTTGCATCCCTATCAATAGAAATCTGAGTAGCTGCTAACAATGTTCCATCCATGGATTTACAGCTGCAGTTACTAAGACAAAATTTCACCTATTGCTATTATTTGTAACTCTAAAGGGTGTTTCAGTGTAATATCTTGAAGATTAGATCTTTTCAGTTTACTCACATGATGTACATATATTTCTACCCATTTTTTTCCCAGGCAGGAAACACATCTAATTCATTTATTGTGGAGAATTTGGCAGCAACCCCTGTATTTAAGCTGCTCAGCAGTACTGACTAAAATGGGATTGTTGTAGCCTTTCCGTACCTGCACTATTTGTATCCAGCTTTCTGCTGAGAATACCTCTGGGCTACAGCTGCATCTTTTCCACATTCTGCAACATTTCCTAATCTTATTTTTTGGTTGTTTAATATATTAAAATTGTTAAAATGGTCATTGCCATTCTGTGTGTTGCTGACTTAGGACAACTGAGTCAACAGCAGAAAACAACAGACTAAATGTGTGAATATCAAGGTTACAGATACTTTAAAACTGTCTTGTGTTTTATGTCTAACGCCAAAGCACATGTCACAGAACATTCATCCCTTACAAGACAGCTTCTCATCACTACTTTGTAAGGATACTTGTTGCATATTCAGTTCCCCTGCCAAAGTGTGTCCTCTGACAAAAGAGTCTTTTCATTCTAGATTGTAGAGAATCTTAGTCCAAAAGCCAAGATGTGATTTTCTTTCTGTTCAAAGTTTTTCTGTATTTTTTGGCTGCTGAAAAAAGAAAAATAAAAAGAAGAGAGATGTTTCAGTCTTTAAAAATCTCAGTATCACCCAAGGTGTGACACATTCTCTTTAACATATCCTCCTCTGGAAATGTGTCTTTTAGCCATAATCTCTGTTCAAATAAACATGATGGGGTCTCACTCACACTCAGAAATAGAAGCAAAATAAATATTTATTAACCAGATGCTGAAGCATAGCATTTTCCAGCTCAGAAAGAGCTTAATAATCCCTGCTGATTTTTATCCTTGTGGAGCTCTAAAAATCATTTGTATCCTCTTTCTGTCAGTGTGAGTGGAAGATCAAGATGATGTATGATAGAAAGGGAGAACGTTTTCCCTGGGAAAAGAAATGAAATTAAATAAAATGAAATAAAAAGCTAGTATATCCAACATAGCCAAGCATATTTTTTTCAGTATCTAAGGCAACCTGTTCTTTGTTTACATGTTTCTCATTACAGGCCAATATTTCCAGATATTTGATCATGGCAACATTGTCTTTATTATTCAGTAAAGCATCAGGTCCATCTCGTGTTGCAGGGACCTAATCCTGCACTGTAGCATTGCAGATCTATATAGAGTAAAACCAATCCTGGTAAGGGGTATAAAAAGGGTCTGGTAAATTACCCCAAGTTTCTGTTCTCAGAGTGGATGTCAGTCTGAGAGATGGTCTCATCAACCAAAGTAACAACTGTGCTCTTTAAATAATCGATGCCCAATTACAGTGATGACACCCTCACTGCACAGCTTTATGCTGGTCTTTTGCACAAAACCCATGAATCAATGAACATGGAGAGAAAGAAAGAGGGGTTTAAAACAGACAAGCTGGTGAGAACAAAGAAGGAAGATGAAGGTTCCAGGGTCTCTGAAGAACAAAATATTTGTTGAAAAACTAATACTTTATTGTCTGTCATAGACACGAAAAGAGATACAGGTGCTGGCACTGCTGTGCCACATTTTTAAGACCTTCTTTACATTATTATCCAGAGTTTTGGTCAGCTGGGAACAATGATTTAAAACTGAAGTGGTGGAAAAGGGTTTTTTAGGACATGACCTGTCATATTTATGTTTTGATTTCAGGCAAAAATGTCCTCAAAAGCGCCAAGTGGTTTCCATCAGGTCATGAGGAAATCTTTACTGAATTCAGAAAACCATGAGTGCACTGGTGTTCTGGACCACTGGGAGAGGAGACCCTAGTTGTTTCATGATTTGGGCTTAATAATTTTGTGAAAAAGGTGATGCAAATCAGTCCTCCATGATAGCAGTTATTGGGAAATTTTGTTTTGGAACACTCAATGGTCTTCACTAGGTTTCTGAATAGTTATGTTTGTGAATGCTGTGTTAAAAACTTCTTGCACTTTGTATTATTATACTAATTTTGTGGACCTTTAGGGAAATGATGTTAGACTTCCAAAATAAGAAGGGAAGCCTAAAGCCATGTATAAAGCCATTACATACAAACCTGGGATCAGTAACCAAGATGTGTAAGATAGAGCTCTTCCCAGACAGCTGATTATTTTGAGGCTGTGTATGGAAACCACAGGTAGATCTTCATTTTGTAGCAGCTGTAGCAGCTGAAGATGGCACCATCCTAGTGGGCTGCAATGGCTGTGCTGTTCTTGTCCACACAGGTTTGCCAGTTGAAGGGGTCTGTTAACCACATCTCATGTGGCAAAGTCAGCCAGCAACTTTGACCTGCCAGCAAAGGTGAGTGAGTGGCTTTACCTGTGGTAGGGTATGAAGCATCTGAAGTGCCTCCAGAACTGTGGGACAATGCCTTCTGACTGGGGATGCAGGGACAGTACCACTTCCAGTCAGCAGAGTTAGACTTGGGAAACATAATCTACCGATGGCCTTGGAAAGCCACTTGAATGCACAGACAGAGGGGGGCTTGCTGTGTGCCCTGCAGAAAACAACTGCTGAAAATATCTTGATTTGTGTGAATATTCACAACCTATGTTTCCTTTCCTAGTAAGGCTATGAATTTAAAACAAAAATGCCTCTGGTACTACATTAGATATTCAGCTATTGCAAAACCCCTGCTAGGTTGCCTCTATATTTCACCATATGTTTTTCTGCATCACCATGGCAAGGACTTGTCTTCCAAACAGTGGTAAGGACTATGTTCTGTTGGTTTTGAGCAGCACAACTGGCTGATGGTACAGTTTATAAAACAAATATAGGCCATGCCTAGACTTGCTCAAAGGTATTTCAGCAAGCTTGGACCTGTGTTCTTGTAACAGATATCCTTTTTTATCATGTTACTTAGTAAAATTTCTCTGGTAGGCTCAGAGACTTTTGCTGTTTACCTTTCACTGACATAGTGTTTCTTTATCCCGATAGACTGGTTCAAAGGTATTGTACAATGCAGTCAGAAAGAATAAATTTATTTTAACATAGTTTTATTTTTATTATTGAAAAACCCTAAAAATTTTACATCTTGTACTGAGTTAGAAAACTTTCCGTAGGTTTCAGGTTTTAAAAGAGAAGGCAGAACAAAACAGAAATGATCTCCAATCAGTCCAATGTGTGTTTAAAGACTTTTCTAATGTTCCAAAAGTGCATTTATTGATATATTTAGTTAAGATATACTTTAGAGCATTTGTACAAAACTTTCCTATACTTCAGGTATGAAAAGAGCTTAGATAATATTCCACCCCAAACCGAGTACACTAAAATCACTAACAACTAAGCTTTTATGTGCAGAACCTCATCTAGCATTCTAAAAAATGTATTTGAAATCAGCCCAGTGTATTCAGAAGTACTTCAGCATTTCTGTCTCTTGTAACATTTATCACACATCCCAATACTTCCTGGACAGCAGAACTGCAGCTACTTGGCATTCCTAGAGTTTGGCAGTTGTGTCTCTCCTGGTCTGCAGAGGTACATTTGTTTTTCTTTCGTGTGGATCATCCTGCCTCACATACACCTGATACTTACAAAGCACAGGGGTAGGAAGTTTGGCTTTTATGCATTCAGTTGAAACTGTTCTTTGTAGATTGTTCTGTTTCAGCATCCTGGAGGTGAGAGTGTCTGTGCCTCTGGTATTTTCCTCTGCAGGAGAAAGCCCTAATTACCCTAACAGGTGGCTAGGTCCCAGGCAGGCTGGCTGTCCATTGTTCTCTATGCTCTGCCACTGGCTGGTCAAAAGCTCTCCTATCAGAAAGGCAGCAAAAAATTAACAGTCCTGTTAAATCCTGCTAGATGCCACAAAAGAGGTTTTATTTTTAAAAAGCCCATTTTGCTCTTTTTTATTTATTTTTTTTTTTTTTCCCAGATTAGTTTGGCTCTTTTATTTGGCTGCTTGCCTGGTATTGTGATGAAAGTAAGACACCGAGAGCTTTCTCCTAAGATACCAAGAGCTTTTTGTGAGTTGGTCACTACTTAAATCGCCAGGAGTCAAATGCCATGGGTACTTTAGGGCCTTGATCCAGAGCTGTAAAAGAGGCATATTCTCATCTCTCAACCAAGTCGTGTTTTCAGGGACCCAGAAGCCTCCAACAAAGAAGTTCTTGCTTTTGATATTCTATTGTTGATTTTTTCAAAGCCTCAACTGCTAGTTGGCCTGAAGGGAATAGCTCAGTTCTTAAGCCCTAAACGTCTCAGTTCTGCCACAGAAAAGCTATCTAGCTGGCTCATTGGTATCATCTTCAGAAGCTTCTGGTGAGAACTCAAGATTGACAGGTTCACTTGCTGATCGGGGTTGTGATCTCCACCTTGTTTCTAAGGATTTTTAAAAGCCAAATACCCACTGTGCTTAGCTTTTTTTTCTCCCCTGGCCTGTCTATATATGTTCTGATCTATGGATATGATACTCATACACAAATGACTGAGTCCCTTCTGACTTTCATCACTTTCAGAAGCAGCATCCATCAAAGTCATCTACAATTAATCGCATTTCACACACTGAATGCAAACAATTGTCTTCTATAAAAGCCCTCCATAAACTGAAAGAAACCCATTAAAAAATGGTTCCTAAAGCCAAAATTACTAGTCATTGAAATGACTGATACCACATTTCCAGGCAGAAAGAAAGCCAGGTTGATATTTTCTAACTTTATTTTCTCTGTAGAAAAAAGTTTCACATAGTTGCTTAACCTACAAAAATGCCTGGATAAAGAATAGATTTTGGGGAAGACTTTTAATTTCTATTAGCAATCTTCTGTTCCTGATGTGGGCTGGCTGTTGGGTGATTTTTTCTCCACACTGATCCTGTGGAGGGTCTAAGCAACAGACTGAAGCTTACAAATTTTCAAAGGTAACAATTTCACTAGCCTCTTTAGACAAAGGGGTGCCTTCAGTTTTCATGCAGGCCATTCAGCTTTCCTCCTTTTGCTCACCCTGGTGAGATGATTGTTCTGTTTGGACAGAATATAGCTAGTCAGGTACTTTCCATAAGGAGAGGTTCACAGATATCATGAAAGCCATGTAAGGGTTCAGACACTATTCCTGTAACAGCTGTAAAAGATTACACATCTGGACACATATGCATAACACAAAAGCAGTTCTGAGAAAAATCCTTCCAAAAACTTTTTGCATTTACTTCCCAAATATATTAAACCATTTGCAAGAAGTCTTGGAATGCAGCTAAATAATCCATATTTAAAGAAGTTATAGAAATAATCTTTAATGGCAGTTTCAAGTATTTTTGTTTCCTACGTAAATTTTACCACTAAGGAATTCAGAAACAATTTGGCAGAAATTTTTTAAGATAGTGCAATCATAACCTAATACCTTATTTCTTACAGAAATAAATTATGCATCATGCTTCTTCACTAAACAGGAAGCCTTGACCTTTCCTGCCTTCATTGAGGATCTACATTGATGCTCTTGGCCAGCAGCTGACTGGCTATATGAACAAAACTTGAGTCCTTGCAGACTGTTGCCCAGTTTTATAATCACATTTGGTTCCAAAGGTTATAATCACATTTGGTTTTCCAGAAGTTTACAGTAACCTTCTCCCACCAGGTATACAACTTAGGTGTGTGAGATGGAAGGCATGTAAAAGCTGTCCTCATAGCATCTAATAACTCTAGAAGTTGCACAGCGGGTCAGGAGAGTCAGTGTTCTCAGAGCAGATTACAAGGTGTCCAGGACAGCTTAGTTTTATCTCCGGACATGTTCAGACATGTAAAATCACAGCTAATTTTGTTTGCTGGCCTTGAGTTTGCTACACTGATATTTCTCCAAACAGATCTTCATGATAACTGCCAGATCAGATCGTACTCCAGTCTCCCAGTCATGCTCACACAGATTTAATATTTTTAGTAAAGCTTCTCTTTCTTGGGTGGCTCTTAAGGGGAATAAAACTAATAGCAGGAACTCTAACTGCATAAGTACTCTTTGATACAACTGATAATGCATCCAGGCTAGAATAAAACCGGTGGTTAAATTCTTCAAGTCTGACTTTACTGGTGAAGACCATTTGAAAGTAGAGGACCCCTTGATATTCCAGCAGCAAACACTAGCAAATGCACAGAAACTGTTCACAGCGTGTAAATAGCAGCCTCCAAATAGCCTGGGTAGAATCTTACTTTTTCTGGTTGAGGTGATTGTCTGGTGAGAGAAGTTTCCTGGTTGAAGGGATAAAAAAATTTAAGCCTGAGGCCAGCATGGAAAGCTTCTATGTCCAAAGAAAACCTTCAGCTTGTTTTCTAACTCCCACTGTCACAGCCACTTCTTTCACTGCTTTTAGTAGAGGATGTAGGCTTCTTTCAACATGTTTGCATCCTGTTGGTTGCGATGAGCCAGCTCTTTTTGGAGGTCAAATATGCTATTTTGAATAACTTAACACCTCCCTAGAAAACCTGTCTTCTCTCTTTACATCACAGAGTTAATAGCAGGAATGCTATTACATATATATAACAGTCTACTTCAGGCATGCTCCCAATATACTTTTGGCTTTTCAAAGTGTTAAAAATGTGGAAAGCAGCTTTGGGCCTCTCAAAATGCCTAATTTTCAATATCTTCCTGAACCTAATGGGATTTAATTAATCCAAAAAAATCTCAATTTTATTAGTTTACCTCAGAAGCCCTGGAGTTTTGCATCCATGTCTTGATGATAAAGTACCCACCATAGCCATTGCTGTGGTGAAGCCTCACACCCAAACAAGGTTTGTTATTGACATCTTCACAAAATTTGAAACACATTCTTCACTCCTAGCTTTTCATGAAGCCTTACCTGAACCTGTGTGTTGGAGTCAAGTGAGTTCATGCTAGCTTCCTACATATGCTTGACATCTGGGTAAAGAGTACATTTTGTAGTGATTTTTGGATGCCTTCTGCATCTGTACATTAAGTTTGTCTTTCTGCAGTGGCATATAGATGTGTAAAGATTCGCATTCTTCCAGTACTCTTATTTTATGCTGCTTCTGTTTTATTAACCTAAGAACATTGCAAGAAATGATCAAATGGTTATGTCTCAGAACATTACATTTTCCTTTGGTTTTTGACAGAGGTTTTTTGCCCTGCTTGAAAATTCAAGTTCTTTCATAATAATCCTATTTAACATTTTTTACCAATTTAGATCTGGTTTTGCCTCAAAATCAGTAAAAATCACATTTATTTATACATATTTCTATTATTTACAAGATACATATTAAAAGTTTTAATTATTATTTATGTGTTTTATATTGTTTTAATCACAGATGACCACTACAGAGTCATCACAAAGGTTAGAGTACAATAATTCTGTAATGGAAAAAAAAAAAAAATGAGGCAAAAAGTAGTATTAGGGTACTATGTCTTGAAACTGCAATGTCTTCTTAGCTGAAATCACAGCTTCTTTATTCTGTGGGAATGCATTACCAGTTCACGTCAGAGAAAGAAAAGGGATATGTGGATGAGTGTGCCAAAAATTTAAAGACTCTATGCATTAAGGTTAACTTTGAAACTTCAAAACAGCATATTTTATAGAAAAATTTGGAGACATTTCCTCTCTAAAATAAAAGCAGAATTATACATAATGTTTTGTTTTTCAAAAAGTTATTTATTACATTCACGTTTATATTTTTTTACTGGCTGTGTTAAGTTTCTTCTTAAGGTTGTTTATTCCCTGATAAAGTGAGCACAATGCAATAGACAGGCAGCATCACCAGAAATGAGGATGGCTCAACAGAGAAAAAATGGTGTGTACTCATATTGGGAGCGGAAAATCAAAGCTGAAAGTTTCATATTCCCATAGCCACTCTTCCAGAAGGATTTCTGATAGAGAAGTCTCAAGAAATAACTAAGAAAACTTCTAAGCAAAAGAGTAAAAAAACAGACAAAGGTCCTATCCGTTTGCCTTTTAGTCCCCATAATCCAGCCATTGTCTGCAGCTTTCTTCCAAATACCTGTACTCTTAGGGAGTTGCTGCACAAATTCCACCTTCACTTCAATTTAGGAACCAAAGCAAGAGAGGTGAACATTGTCCAGTAACTTGGAGTCAGACAGGAGGCTGGATCTCTGTTCTACTAGTTCATATGTACTACTTCAAAGACAAGATGATATTTTAGTATGATAAAATTGTGATAACTGAATCACAGCCCTTCTGTTTACATGCATGTATGTAACTGACCACCTTTTCATGATAATTTTTACTCTATACTTCTGCACTGCCTTTATTTTTTGCTTAAATCTTTCATCCTTATTAGAATAGACTTTTAAAATAAGCTACATCCTGCAGGCTGGGAAGTACCACTACTCCCTTGGCTTCTACTTGTTATACTTTTACCTTTTTGGACATTTAACACTGGCTATGCTCAATGACCTCTGTTCTGATCTGGAATATCTCTTGTGCTTTTGTGTTCACTGCCTCCTTTTCCTACTTCAAAGGACAGGTACTACATTTGCTCTTTTGCTGTCTGCAGGTGCCTCACCCATTTTATGAAGTCTCAAAAATGGCCAGTACTGGCTTTAAGATTTCTTTAGTCACTTTCACATAACATTTATCAAATCTGGCCAATTTGAGAGCATCCTTTTTAGCTATGCACTATGCATTTCCCTTTATGTATTCCAGCCTGAGATAGAATCCTTTTAGCTGCCAGTATTAATTGTGCTAGTCCTGCACTTGCAGTTGACCTTTCTACTGAGAACTGAGTATTAGAGCCACTAAACACTTCAGGCTCCTTGGTGTCCTTCAGTGTCCCTCCCTGCTGAGCAACAGAGAATATACCTTCCTGGACTTAACTATTCTCTACTGACAGGATGTTTTCCTGTTATTTCTGTTTCTTTCTCTTCCCATCTCCCTTTGTGCCATGTGCACTGACACTTGTTCTCATGGGCTAGTATTTACCACACCTCTGGGTTTCTTGACATCAGTCTTCCTCAAGTGCCAAAAGGCTTTGTTTGCTGCTCTCTTCCCTATGAATCTCAGGTTCTTCAGTTTTATGGTACCTCTCTCTAAGCTGTTTCTCTGTCATGTTCTTAATCAGTTCTGCCTTATTACTTAGAAAAGGCTGCTCTCCTGGTCTTTAATACATAAAAAAGAAATGTTCACAATGCACTCAAGGTTGATCGCTTCTTGTCCTCCTTTCTCATTAAATGACAGGATAATTGAGTTTCCCTTGTATCAGTATATATTTCAGATGATTTAGTTTGTTGCTTACAGAAAACATGGGATGACTGCTTTTTCTGGCTAAGATGTTTACTTCCACTATTAATTCACTTCTGAATTCTTTTATCTTCTAAAATATTTCTTGAATGGTAAACTTTTGAGTTGTCATTAACATCATTGTGTCACAGCTGAATGTTAACTCCACCCCTTTTGCACACCTAAGTAGACCTTCATCTTAACATGTTGAGAGAGATTTAATTTAGAAGAGCTAGGCTGTCACCTGACTCCAGATAGCTCAGGCCATTGTGTCTGATGCCCATGGCTATATCTTTTCATAGTACAAAAACTGTTGGCAACATCAAGAGCACAGGGTGATGGAATAGCTGCTTTTCTCACAGCAACCATCTATACTTTAAGTAGTTCATTCCAGTCGCATTTATTTCAGCTGGGAAGGTTTTCTTTAAGAGCTCTAGTGGTGTTAACTATGTTGGTTTGCCTAGAATAACATTTCAGGATGAATCACAGCGAAGGTTGCCAAATGTTTGCTTCAAACCTATGAAGTTTCTGGGTGTTTTTTGACAGTTAGTGGCTATCTTTGAGCATTATTACTAAGATGGAAACCTGGCCAGCACTTCACAGCTTGAAATACAGACTTCTCTGCACCAGGGTTCAGCTTAACTGCTTTCCTGTTTTCTTTGTTCTAGTTATAATTGTTCTGTGGAAGACTTTGTTACTGAAAGCAATTCCACATCGTACAGTGTAAACTGAAAAATTGTTCCTGCTTAATGAAGTTTTTGCTTCAGTTGCTATGGTTCCCATCACTGCTAATTCATTACCAGAGAACAGAAATACAGATAAATTAGAATATTGTTGTCCTGGCATAGGTATCAAGAATCTAATAAGAATATGAGACTGACAGAGAAGAATAAATAAAGAGCTATCATTCTTGGTCTCAGGTTACTTGAGTATTTCAGAATAACAACATATCAAAATTCTTATAAAAGAAATATAAAGGAATAGTCTAAGTAATTACTCATGTGGAATGTAAAAAAATTATCTCTATTTATTGATTAATATGCTTAATTTTACTGAATAAATAATGTGTGAGAAAAGCAATCCCTTCTTTTTCCTTCAGAACTTTTTGTAGACTTCTGTGTTTCTCTGGGGCCCCACACTATGTATTAATAACAAACAGAAGAGAATAAAGTATATGGTGTTTTCCTACAAAGCTTTGTATATACAAGACTGACTTTAAGGCATGAATATGATAAAAGATTATAAATTAAAATAGAAGGGAGTCTTGTTAGTGGAATATTAATTAGTCATAAAGGTGATACTGCATCTGTGCTTGCAATATATTTGTTCTCTGTAGCACCTAGAAGCTGTAGCTGAGCCTGGTCAACATTGTGTGATGTATTCACACAACACAAACCATGTGATAATTTCTCTAAAAGATTTTATTTACACTTTAAAAGCAAAAGAGGCAAAAGTAAGAAAGGCTGAGCAATGAGATTAACTCAGTATTATGTGGCTGCTGAGTGGTGGCAGATTGTAAAGAGTTCTCCTGTCTCTGTGCAGTGGGAAACATTTGAAATGTGAAAGTTGAAATGAAGCTCATTCCAATTGGCTTTTGTTTTAGTGAAAGCTTTCCCTTAAAATATTTTTTTCCCCCCTTGATTATTTTGAATAAGTCAGAAATATAAATTAACAGCCCTTGGATGAGAAACTGGTCTATGTTTTTGCCCCCAACACATGAACTCATATTTGATTCTTCCTATAAGCCTTCCCTCAGTTTTTATGACAATACCATTTGAAACCTCTGTCCATAGATGCTTTTTCTCCTCTCTCTCACTCCTGAGATACAGAAAGACTTCACTCCCCTGTAGCCTCCACACTTTTTCTCCACTGATGAGATATGCACGTACTCTGAGATAGTCACTTCTGATTCAAACCAGGCACTGCCTGTAGCCTGCTCATACTGCTGCTTGTTAGTCTTCATCCAGGCTGCGTGGCTCTCATGGGAACCCAGGCAAATCTCTTCAATCAGAGATGGTACAGACCAGAAAACTGTTCTTTAGTGCCTGGTAAACATCACTGGCTCAGAAACTCTTCTGTAAATAAGCAAATGTCTTGCTTAGGGAGTGTATTTACTGGATTGGGATGAAGTGAAGAAACCTGTAGCATTTCATTAATCCTTTGTGATATATGAAATTGTATTTATCACCAACCTATAAAGAAAATTATTAGCACAATGATGGTCCTGTGCAAGAAGGAGATGAGAAATAATAATCCCTGACATGGAGACATAAGAACCCTGCTGGGAGAGCTGTGGAAGTCAGCTGTGGCCTCAAAACCTCATCAGAAGACATTTGTTTGCCTTATCAGGGACAGTGAACAATCATTCATTTTATACTTTCTTCCCAGTTTCCAGGATTTTATAGACTATCTATTTTTTTCCAGGATGAGGAGTCCATGTCTATTTGAATCTTGCAAGAAGAAATCATGTCAAACTGTTTTAACTGGTTGAGGGATAAGGAAGAAACCATAGAAGCCATATATCTCACGAAGCCTTTTGATACAGCTCCACATAAAACTTTCATAAGCAAGTCAAGAGAACTAAGTGAAACTGCTACAGGGTGGATACAAAGCTGTTTTTAATTTAATGTCAGAATAGAAGGATGTCTAAGTAGATTTCAGCCAGTTTGTCCTGAGCCTAGCCAATATTTTCACTTATGTCTTGGATGAAGGAATAGAATATGAGTTTATTAAATCTGCAGGTGATCCAGAATCATCCAGGCTGTAATGAGATTGAAGAACAGGATTAAAGTGCAAAATGATCTTGATAAATTGAAGAAATGTTCTGAAAAAAATGAGACTCAATTCAATAAGGACAAGTACAAAGTTATATATTTTATCAAAGATTATGAACTGCACAAATACATAATGAGGAACAACTCGCCAGGAAGTAGTTTGGGAGAGGAGGACCTGGCAAGAACAGTGAGTCACAAACCCAAAACACCATATTACTGTTGAAAAGCAATATTATTGGGGTGTATAAGGTACTCGGGGAAACATCATATAGAAATGAATCTTTCTGTGCTAGTCAGCATTGATAAAACTGTCTTTCTTATGGTCCAAGAAAGACAGAGAAAGAGAAGAGGAAAGAAGTGAGTTGGAATTGAGGTATGACCAACGAGGAAGGGTTTTAAGAAATAGAATTTTTAAGTCTTGAGGAAACTAGAGAGAAGTGCAGTAGTGCTTAAATATGTAAAATAACTCTGCAAGGAGACAATAATCCTTTCCTTATGTTACTGCATTTCAGAGAGAAATGAACTCTCTGAAAGAATCTCTGAAGCAAAAAAGTTCAGGTTAAATGTTCACAGATTATTCTGAGTTGGAAGGGACCCACAAGGATCATCGAGTCCAACTCTTAAGTGAATGGCCCATACAGGGAGTGAACCCACAACCTTGATGTTAGCACCATGCTCTGACCAACTGACTCAGAGTCAATGTTAGGTAAGACTTTATGACTTAAAGGGTAGTTAACAACTGCAGTAGCTTGAGAAACTGAAACTAATATCACTTGAGATTTTTTTACAAGAAGTTCAACAAATATATTTGTTAGACAGAGGTCTATCAGGATACTTCAGATATTCTTGATCTTTTTTTTTGATGGATGGATTCTGATGGCTACCTGATGTACTTCTCATCCCTGTTTCCTTGCTAATCTATATACACAGGTAAAAACCTGCAAGGCAATAAGGAATCCAGTACAGAGTAATGATACGAGCTGGCAAGATGTTGGCTGCATTTTTCTGTTTAGATAGGATATGATAATTTGCAGCTCTGAAGACTCAGCTCAAACAATATTCCACTTGATCTGAAAATGGATATAAAAGATGTCAATCTACCCAGTAAACAAACAGGCACCACTGTGGATACTCTCTTCAATATCTTACACATTAAATGGATTTGATTAATAACAAATACTACAATTTATATCAGCAATGAACTACAGCTCAGGTAACAATGCCTCTTGCTGAACATCTACTTAGTACCATAGAGAAGTCATCTGGTTCCAAGAAGAAAGACCTACTCCTGGAGCTCCAGCTGAATTTGGTCAAGACCCTGCATTGATGTTACCAAAATAACCACTTCAATTTGATCACCCCTAAACTAAGCAGGTCTCAGAATCACAATTACTTTTAATACATTCAGTGGAAGAATGTTATACAAAAGATTACTTGGGTTTTGAGAAGTGTGCATGCACACAGCCAAGAAACTGTCAGCAGTCCTCTTTGCTTTCTCCAAGAGACACGCTTGCTCTGACAGTGCAGCCCTCAAATAGGTCTGGGGGATACTGCAGTGTGAGACTTTCTTTCTTTCCTTTGAGTCCAATCACAATCATATGACCTCAAAACTTGCACATTTTCTTTGTTGTGAATTTCCTTGGGACATTTGCTTGTGTTGACAGAACTGCTGCCTCCTAAATAGATGAGATGGACCAGTGGGATCAGCAGGACAGGGAGCCTTCAGTGTGTCCCATGATACAGTCACATAGTGGGGTCCTGCTGACCCCAAAACAGCAGCTTTCTCAGTTGAGCTGAAAGAAAAATATACATATAACTTTATTTGCACATTTAAAGGCTCTGAGAAAGCATTTCAATTTCAAGTACACTTTGTTTTAAACAAAAGCTAGTTATCTTCATCAATTAAAACAACACACACAGTATACAGTCAACACCTGTACAAAGTACTACCTGCCTACAAACAAACAAATCATACCTCTAGCCTGCCACACAAGAATGCACTTAAATCTAATGAGTGATGAAACCAAGGAAAAGACAAGAAGCAAGAGCAGGACTTCTGTAAAAGAGAAGTGAAAATTAAGTTAGCCAAGAATTCTGTCACATAGGTACAAGACCATGAATTTGAAAGGATTTGTACATTAGTTGTACAAAGTTGGAGAAACAAGCATTAGAATGAAACCAAAACTTTAAGACTTTGGACAGCTGTTTTCTAAAGCATACAAGAAGTCTTGTTCTCCAGAGACACTGAGATAATGAGGACTGAGTTGCAGTGACCCTGTAGATTCTGATGTTTTCTTCCTAAATTTTACAAAAATATTAGGATTTCAATGCTGTAAACATTTACCCCAGCTCCCTGCCTAATGTAGTCCGTAGGATTTTCCTGAATTAACTTCTCATTCAGACCCACTAGCTACAGATAAATTGAGGGATGTTTCTCAGAAAAAATCATCCAGTTACTTTGACACCACCACACCACACACTCCCACTGAACTACCAGATGTTGTATCTGGTAATTTGTTCCAAATATCTGTTTGTACTTAAACTTTGAATCTTTATTCTAGTCTGAATATGTCTATCTGACAGCTAGGAAGCTTTTTGGTGATTTGTCTGATACATTGATTGGCACTCTATTTTCAGAGTTTTCTTTCTTTCAGAGGTTCTTGCAGGCTATGATGGAATCAAGCTGAGCCAGCTCATATTTCCCATATAGCAAATTGGTTCATTAAGATAGCAAATACACAGGGTTTGTTCTGTTTACACAGGACAAAGGCAAAAAAGTCAGTCACTTGGCACTCAGTATGCCTCAGCTTTCAAATTTATAATTATTGCATTTTTATCTTGCTTTTTGTATTACAGAATGTTTATCTTTAAAATTAAAAATTTCCAAGGACACACTAGCAATGTCAAAGTTGACAATTTATCACACCTAACTGAAATTTACCCCTTCACCATAGTGTGCATTTTTGTCACACACTATCATAGAAAGAATCTTAAAGATCCTCTTGTGTAGTTCCATAGGGTGATCTAGAGATCTGTGTCAGACACTAGTACTACACTTAATGGCTTTTGAGATTTGTTCTACAGGTATTTATGATCATTACTCTATCATGATAATTTTCCTTTCCTTTTTTCCACAACACCCTTTCCACATAAAATAGAACTTGCAGTTTTAAAATTCTAGTCAAATCTTGCTGTTTTGGTATCAGTCACTAAACCAGGTATAAGGTCCCAAACAAGCAATTCAAAATCTTCCTGACTATTACACAGAATCCTGATATTGATGTAGAGATCTACTGATGTATGAAGGATGTTTTTTGTTCTGTCCCTTGAGAGTTTGCCTAATTTTGGGACCTTTGTCTTCATTTGGCATTAAATGAATACTATTTGTCTTCCAGTTGTCCTCTCTGAACCTTCAGACTTTTGCAAGTTTTCCAGTTTTATAATCCAGCCTCTTCCTCAGCAGAAAGCTTCTTCCATAATGCAATGGACACTGAAAATTTTTCATGCTTCCTCCACGATGGGCATAATTTCTTTATATCAAACATCATCATGCAGCTATTTGACTTGAGAGTCTCCAGGGACAGAGGATCACAGTGAATTGCCTCACTACCAGGCCCCTTCAGTCTCTCCATGTGTTATCACGTACAGAAGTGTCATTTGTGCTAATGTGCAATTTCACTAGTGAAAATTTTCCTGCCAGCCTCAAAATGCCTTCCCAGAATGATGTCATGAGACTTGGCTCCAAGAAGACAGCACAGTTTATTATTGTCTAGCCTCCTTTACAAGCTGTTCTTTCCATTCCTTTTAGCATAGTAGTCTTGGACTGAAGGGTCCTTCTTGGACGCAGCTTTAGCATCTTGCAAGTGGCCCTGCAAGACAAGCTTGTGTTTCTGCTATGCAGTTCCCAGTTTCACTTGACCAGATGAATCTGCAAAGAAATCCTCTGCAGTTTCCACTTGAAACTTGTTGTTCTCAGATATTTCTAAATGTTTATAATTCTTCTTAGAGTCTGCATGCATTCTACTTTCCTGAGTTTCCTCCATATTCAGTGTCACCCATTTTACCTCCAATACTTATGAAATCCTTCTTTTCTGTTTTGGCATCCTCCCTTCAAATTCTTTGTTCACCTTGATTCCAGCTGACCACATACTATCTGGCCTTTCTTTGATTTCCTGATGTTTTCTGGTATCTCTGAGGTTTCATGGCCAAGTCAGCAACTTTTATTGCATATGGGAGGAGCAACTTCTAGTCTTGGCAAGCGAAGAAAGCACAGCACCAAGTCCACCTCTTTTCACCATGGTAATAAATATTAACTATGTGTAGGCCAAAAACTGCTCAAATGTTTTCTAAAACTCTTTCTAAATACTTCTGTCTGCTGTCCTTGTTCATCCAATCACAAAGCCAATCCAGGCTTCACAAAGCAGTTTAAAAATACACCAAAGTTCACAGCTTAGCTCAACCTGCTATTTCCTTCCAGTGATTAAGAATTTAAAAGTTTAAACCCCAGGACTGATGTTAAGCCTGTAGGATGCAGCAACATAATCCTTAGAGAGAAACCCACACAAACAGGTATGCTTTTTTCCATCCTGTTTAGGATCTGTGTAACCTTCAAAGATGCCAAATAACTCTTGTCATTTCACTTGAGGGGTGAGAGTATTTCACTAGTGTGTTGATTAATTATTTCACATAAAAAGAACACTTAAAACCACTATTTTTCCCTCAAGGTGTATGTTCATATTCTCACATACATCATTATGTGCCATAAACACTATGCATATATACATAGGCATAGCTATGGGAACCATGAATACATAAAAGAAATGCACATAACTGCAGTATTTTTGTAGGTACAAGTACTTAGCTGCTCTTTGAAGGTCTGTCTCATAAGTCATAGTGTTTAAGGCAGTTTTTTCCCCCCAGATTGAAAAATAGGTACAATTATCATAAAAGGCACCACTATTTCCAATGCATCTCTGTGAATAAATATCAATTAATTCATGCATCATGGAATGATAATGAAATATTATAACTTCATCTATGATAACAGTGTAACTTTTCATGCCCGTTCACTTGCAATCATCCTCTCTAGATTGCTAATTATATGCCTGAAGCTGTATTTAGTGGAAAAGATTGAACCATTTGTTCCTTTGTATATTTTGTCAGAATAAGAATAAGCCTGTATGAAATATCTTTGGACTTTTTCACACAGAAAAAAACCCCAACACTCAAATCTAAGACATTGTTTATTTGGTATAACTGTAAAATACCTCAATTCTGTGTGCAAAAACACTTCTTGGAGAACATGGGTCCTCTAACCATACATGGAACTCTTCTTGTAAGTCTTTGGGCTCTCTACTACGTTGTTATTATGCCATAGCATATGTGCCAACACACTATGGCAACACCAAAGAAACAGCAGCATGCACAGATCTTACAGGTGTCCACGCAATTTTTCCTGGCTCAACATCATTGGCTCTATGGTACCCTATGCCGCACAGCATAGATTTATAAGAATACTTTTTTTTCTTAAAAAAAAAAATAACAGAAGCAAAATCCTTCCACCCCTTTACTTGTGCGCAGGATAGAGCTTACTTGTGCTATCTCTTTAACATTGAGTAAAACCTTGTACCTCAGTAATCTTATTTCTGCTTAGCTCCAGGCTAGTTTTGTCAATCCCCTCATTGTAGAAGTTAAAGCTTCCAGATTCAGTGTTCAGGTTTGATGTATCAAGATTTGACTGCAGGGATGAGGCTCTGGATTTAGTGGTGGATCTGTCTCTATGGTGACTCTTATAGAAATTGTGTTATTTGTGTTACCTGCAGTGATGGAAGAAAATCGAGGCTAGACACTGAAGGTCAATCTGTCAGGGGAAATGGAAGGGGCACTGACAAAATGCTAGGGCCTGGTTACACAAAGGGCAAAAGAGACCAGGTGACTATAATTCTCCCCACTGACTTTAAATGCTGAGAAATCACACCATCATTAGTGATGTATTTCGCTGAGACCGGTTTCAGGGATATGCACATTATTTGACTCTCTATATTCTGAGGGATGGACTTGGTTGCAGAGGGAAGCATTTAAAGACTACTTTATGAGGTATCTACTTTTATGAGATATAAACAAAAATGTGAAATCCTGGACAGAACAGATATCTTTGAGATCTTTTCTTTTAATAAATTAATCTTGCAAACTCAGCTGCTCCTGAAATCTCAAAAAATATCTGCTGTTTTAATCTCAGTGGATATGCACAAGAACAGCAAGTTTGCTGCACAGGTAACAACATTTAAAGGAGGTTGAGTTTTCAAATCAACTTCTTACAATGGAAATTCATGCTTTTATGGCTCATAACATAATTTTCTCTATACCTGAGGTGCTCTCAGCATGTATAAATGCATATTCAATATCTCCTGTTGATCGATATAAAATGGCTTCTGCAATATGACAGTGGTGCATGTATAATTCCATAACAAAGGGCAGGGGGCTGGATGACTTATGTGCACAGTTTACAGGATTTGGTCTTCACTTCTCAGAAATGCATTTTAAAGCCAATCATGTCAAGAACATCTGGAAAGAGTTGTCATCTGTCATGAATCTGGAAGCCTGTAGGAAGAAATCTGTGATCTTTGCCCAGTTTCTAATGATTTCACATCACAACTGGCACTAAGCAGAGCATCTGGTGATGTTGCTGCCCCTCACCCTATGTATGGTGAAGCACTGTGGGGATCCACACTGTAGGTATCTGCCCCTTCATGCTGGGCTCACAGCATCAGGGTGAGAGAGTGTGAAAAGTTTACAGTCTCCTTTTCCTGATGCCTTAGCATTGTAAACAGACAGTATCACTCTCCAGTCTAATGCTCTACATGAGCCCTACTAGCTTTGCAAAGAGGGGCAAGAATATTAAACATAATCACCAAGATATGTGCTAAGGGAAACTGCAACCATGTAGTTTGCAGCTGTAAAGGAAGAGGAAAGAAAACTCAGTCTTTTCACAAGAGTGGACCTCTTTGAAAGACTTTTTTTTTACTTTTACCTGCTGATTTTTAGCAAAATAATTTTATTCTGGGCAGCCTGTTCCTGGAAATGGCCTCATAATTGGTAACTTTATCTTCTGCTGCCAGTGTCTATTTAATCACCTCCTTGTTGCATTCACAGCCCACACACTGACGCAAAATCTCCTCCTGTTCTGATTCTTCACCTATTAGAGCCTTGGCCTAAATACCTCTCTAATGCTGAATGAGCAAACACCAAGTCAATGTGAAAGTCAACCAGGCATAACTTGCTGCAGAGAGTTTTTCTATGCACATTCCCCCTTTGCATTTCAAATATAATATAGCTTAACAATATGGCCTGAAAGATGCTGGAATTCAATAGCTACATTTAGGTACCTTATAAAAGTAAATAGTTTTCCTGTGTGTTAAAATACCCTTGTTTAACTTCCTGCACTGATTAATTGACAATGTAAATGAGACCATAAATTTAATTACTTAGAAAAAGGAATCAGAACACAGTGTCACAGTTCATGTCCTTCTCCCTGTGGGTGCTGGCCATCAGCAGATTTGGTGCTGCAAGCCACCAATGCCATTGGAAATGGAACTTGCTCAAATGTAGAATTGCAAAGTTAGGGTTTCTAAGACTTGAGTAACTGTCGTATCCACTTATGCCAGCTCTGGAACAACTACATTGGCACTGCAAACCCAGCTTTAGGTGCTTAGAGACTTTGAGAAAGTAAAGCATCTCTGGGCCTTGAGCTCCTCTAAGCTTGGAAAATAGATGAAGAGCAGCGCTCCACACTCTGTTGTGACTGTTTTGTGCTCAGGTGCCTCAATTCCTTCTAAGGTCCACTCTGGGTACTTAAGTCCTTGTTTAGATATGGCCTCAAGGCTTAATTTTAGGTATCCAGGAATTTGGCACCATGCCAGTATTTTGAAGCAGAGGAGGAATTTCTGTCCCTAATCCAGGAGATAAGGCTGTGATAAGTGTCCCTGGAATTTACAGAGACGTGCCCAGAGCCAGTGCTGGGCAGCCAGGCAGCTCCCTGCGAGGACACGTATCTTCCGTGCACTGCAGGGGTGAGCACGGGGCCAGACACCTCTCACAGACTCAGAAGCCATGTCAGAGGTAGCAGAGCAGGAGTTAGATTTTGTGGCTGCCAAAAGAACCAGATGAGTAGGAATCATTTTGGTATGCATCTGTGTGAAACTGAAGCAATGCAGAGAGAAATCAGGCTTACCACGTGTGTACTTTAACTGTGCACAAACAAGCTGCCTTCCATTGTCTTGCTGCAGAATATGTTATTTCCCCAGGAAAAGGCTAAATACCGTATTTCCAGGTGGGGAAGCAGTAGTTTGCTGGATTGGAAGGGACAGCTGGCTTGTGTCTGTTGTGGCACTTTTCCACTGTGCAGTTGTCAGGATGCACCACAATGCTGGCTGCTGGAGTAAAACCGAATTTTAATGAACAAGCTGCAGGGAGAGAAATAAAACAAATTTGTCTCTATCCAAGTAATCAGCCACCAAACATGCACATAAAATTTATATATGGCAGAATAACGAGTAAGTGTCTGTGATCTGTTTGAATTTTTCTTCTCGCTGACTTTCTCGTATAAAATCTAACCTGGTACATCTATGTGAATACAAATTTACCTTGAAACTGAAATCCTAGCCTGTTAGTAACTATCTTGTTATTGCTGTTAGTACTCTCTGTTGCTGTTTCACACCTTACATTTTTTTCTGTTACTTAAAAAAGCTCATTTTATGTAAACAATCAATTTATGTGGCATTTTTGCCTCAAATCCAGGCTGCATTTTTCAGAGGGTTTATTACTTAGTGGTTTCCACTGCTTACATGAAAAATCAGTTCACATCAGTTGCTTAGAGAAGGTGACAGAGCCCAAGATTTTGTTTTCTTTTCTACATAGTCCAGCTGTGCCAAGGAACAACCCTAAAAGTGGGACCTCATGGAATCTGGACAGGATGGCACACTGGTGGGAGGTGGGCTCTTCAGGTGTATCACTGGGGCACAATCGTGCGGCCAGATGGATAATTTCCACTTTTAAATCCTATGATATTAAATCAAATCATGATATTTTACAATAAATCGAGCATTAGATAAACTTTTTTTTATTATTAACATTTTTTGCAATATGCAAAAAGTCAGAGTGGGGAGAACAGAGTGGGGAGAACAGCACTGTGCTGTCAGCTCTGTTTTATACCTGCTACAATGGTAGGGCTGTAGGGAGCAAAGACCAATGTCTTTGGTACAGCTTATAGAGACACTGATGAGAGAACAAGGTTGGATAAAGAAACCCAAACAGTAACTTTTAGTGCTTCCTTCTGCTGTTTTGATGTTACAAATTCAAAATGTCCAATACCACAGACAAAATGGGAACACAGCTGAGTCGGAATAAGAGCACAGGAGTGAAACCCAGACCTACTGAAATACTGGCAGAGTTTTCATGGACTAAGAGCAGCCATTATTTTGCTGCAGATGTGTCTCTTTCCCAAGGCTAAAACACTGCTATTCAACAAATTCGGATAGTGGCTGAGAAGCCAAAATAAAGGCTGGTGAAAGGGAATATGTACTGCATTCTTCAGAGTTGACAGTGGAACTCCTTAGTTGCTTTTCCTGACTTCAAAAATTTTATAACACTCAGTTATTCAGAGGCAGGCCAGACCTCATACTTCTGTTCCTGCCTTTCAAAACTGCAACTGTAGCCATACAAAAATAAGTAAATAACTCTTATTTACCCTTCTTCTCAGGTTCCTGCCTCTAGCTTGAGCCTTTTCCTAGGAACACCTATCTCAGCCTTTTGGATGTCATGACTTTCATTTCCTGCAGTCTGTATGTACTTTCCTAGGAACATTCAAAGGCAATGAGAAAGTATTGACATTTTGATAAGGAAAGTGCAGAGATATAACATGCCCTACAGAGCTATATGCTGTCAGCCAACTGCCTGGCAAAGGGGCCAAGCAGCCTCCTACAAGAGTGAGTCACTTTTCTTTCCACCACTTCTTGCTCATTGCAGTGAGCAAAGGGGAAATGAAGGGCCTGATCCAGAGCTTATTGATGAAACACAGAATCTCCCTGCTGGATTTGGCTTCATCATGGGTTTTGGCAGCAGTTCAGCCTTTAACATTTTCCACTCTTGAAGACCTGCTAGCTGCTATTAGCCCTGCTGACAGGTTCTTCCCTTTCCTTTTAACCTGTAATTCTCTTTCAATTGGACTTGTCTTTAGGGTAACTAAGTTAGCATTTTGCTCTGGGGTGACATTTTCATTTCCAGTGCAAAATCTCATAATGAAAGTAGCTTACAACAACTTCTTTCTCCTTCCTTGTGCCTCTGACTCTTGTGGAGGCTCCATAACTACTCCATGAAGTGCTGTGCAACTGGACTTGAGCCCATGACCTTTTGTACTCTTTTGTCTTATTCCAGAGTCATCTCAACCCTTTGTTTTATTTAGTATGTGTGGGTTGGTAGACAGGAGCACTTCAAAGCCTCAGTCAGGAATGAACCCCCCTGCCCCAGCAGATATTGTCTGCTCTGACAGACGTCTCTCAAAACAGCGGCTGCATTTTGTGATGGAGCAGGACGTGTTGCACCAGCTGCTGATGGCCCAGGGGGGATCAAGGCCACTTAACATGCTTCTATTTCTTCCTGCCAATCCTGTGTGGGAACCAGAGTCCTACCTGGGGCAAGTTCTAACAAGAGATGATAACAAACTGCAGAAGGAAAAAGAGGAAATGTTCTTTTCAGGTTACATAGGCTAAGAAAGAGACCTGGCCAAATGCCCAATAGGAATTTAACTTCTAATGTTAACAGTCTTTATACCAGGACCTAAATTTACTCCTTCTTCTTTTTGCTGAGCAATGACTTGTATATCATAAGGTGCAAATTCTGCCTTGGGATAAGACATTGCTGGAAGCTAAGGGGTCATTCCTACTCTTGCAACTGTCCACAAGGAAGGAGGTGAGCAGTTGCAGGTTTGATGAATAAGAGATCATGATTTGTTTTCAAGAGGTGACATTTATTCAGGGATGTTCAAGGAGAACAGGATTTCTTGCATCATCCATCTACCTCAAGACTCCCTATGTACTGTGGCCTAAACTTGGCAGCTAAGCATGTTTTGCCCAGTATATGGAGAATGCAAAGTTGCTCAGACATCAGGACTCCCAAGAAAACAAGAAGAAAGTAAATGAGGAGAAAAGAAGAGGGAAAAGAAAAGCCTATTGCTTTGTACCTCTGTGAAAGGCACTGAATTCTAATGCTTCCTCTCTGTTCATGTCTTGCTGTGCTATCTCTAATGTAGTTATGAGCTCCTAAGCGCAGACACCTGCTTGTTTTATTTGCAGTCATAAGATGTTCTTTGAATAAATTGCTGACAACTACAACTATAATGATATTGAGCAACACTGGTATTTACCATAGCTAAAGCAGACAATAGGGAGTTCCCTAACCCAGGGCAAAGAGGTAAGAAGGAGCTTACAAGTGCAGAACAATTAAAAGGTGCTAATATTGTTAATTATTATTAACACTTGTATTTCTGCAGCAGAAGGAGCTACAAGCAGATTCAGATCCCAGTGCTGCACAGTGTTGTTCAAAAGCATAATAAGATCATTTCTGCCCTGTATAAGAATACATTCAAAGGCTTTTCTCTTGCAGAGCATTCACAAATGAGGGAATATTACAAGTCTGAAGAGCAGCTTGCAGGACTCCTAGGCAATGCAGACAGAGGAATAATAATGTTCCCATTACACAGATGGGGAACAGGGATATTTGCATCAGCTTACAAAAAAGGACTTGAAGCAGCACAGTGAATCCAAATCTCATGATGTCTAGTTTTGCACCTTAACTACAAGGTTGTCCTTAAGTTACTGATTATCAGTGTGGAGAATTTCTAAAAATTTCTTCGGTATTCAATCTTTTAGCTATTTAAAACCAAGAAATCTAAATTTAATTCTCTTGAACGGATACTGGATTCAATTTCCTAAAAGCTTGAGATATAGAGCATAATGCTATGTGTGTAGGGAGAATAAAAGAACAGCCTTGAAGATAAAGTTAATAAGACTCAGATAGAAAATTATAGTAAAAATTTTAACTGCCATCTTAATAAAGGATAATGTTACAGTGCACTGAAATCTGTATCAGAAAAGTTTTATTACATCAAATATTGTATGGCTGCAGGGCATACCTGACTCTTCAGGTGATAACAGTTATTAGTTTTTGGGAATTCTTTTCCAGATCTATTTTGCTTAACATACATGTTTTTATTTTGTATATGTTTACAGCTCTTCAAATGTACAAATTTTTTCAATATAATTTTTATTTTTCCAGATCCTAACCTTTGCCCTTGATATTATTTGATAACATTATCTAGAAAAAAATGAAGTGCAATATTTCAACAGTGTAAGAGACACACATGTGAGAGACTTCATGTTTTGTACAAGCCAGGAGGAAAATAACTAACTCCACAATAATTTCCTTCATTTTAAACTCCTGTTGGGGCAGCATTAAAATGAAAATCTAAAAAGCCACATCTTTTTCTATACTTTGGTATTGCTAAACCCACCAAAATTGTAATACAGCCCTTGCAGTCCAGACCCCCTCTTCTGTCTGATCTCTGAGGATGCAAATTTATTTATTGGATGATTTCTTATTGCTGACTCTGCCTGTACCAGCTCAGGCTTTAATTCCAGAAGATTCCTGATTTAATCTCTGGTGGGTTAATCAAGATGACCACCAACATATTAATATCTGTTTTTAATATCACAAATTTTATCAAAATACTGCTTTCTCCATTCTTTAAAGCAAGCACTGAAGAGGTAGTAAAGGCTAATATTAATACAGTTTTTGGAAACAGCAGTAATACCCACACAACCTTCCAGAATGGGTGTTTTAAATTACTTGATCACCACTTTTTTTTTATCATAGTGTATTGAACTATGTTTTCTGTATCACTTCCTAAGTAACAACATAAAGGCTAAAGTTTATAAAGCCAAATCATCTCATGTGGGCTGAATAATTTGTTTATGAAGGAATGCATCTAGGGTTCTTGACACTAGAAAGTAAATGGATTTCTGGATGCATTCACCAGTTTTATTCTCCTACCATTTATTCTGCTCCCTCAAAATCTATTAATGAAGCTATTTCCTGAAAATATCCCTGTTGGAATACATCTGTACCATAACATCTTTACAACTAGGAGGCCTTTCACAATTTCAGAATATCTAATCCAGGCTTTCGTTCCTGTCTGTTTTTTTTTTTTTTCCATTGGTTCCTCTTGCTGCTGACTTTGTGGCAGGCAATGGGGACCAGTTGGTTCTCTTGGTTGTTAATTTATGGGGCTTTTTTTCAGTGTAAGTTTTTAATCCCATCTCAGGCCAGATGATCGATGGGATCAGAAGTCACATCATTACCTCTTTATGGTATTGGCATCTGACTGCTGCTCTTCTGCAGCTGTCTAATTTACTTCCTCTGTTTTCTGGGCCTTCCATGTAGTTGTGGCCCTTACTGACATGGTTTAGTGTTGGACTTGGCTGTGCTCAATGGCTGGACTCAGCGCTCTTAGGTCTTTTCCAACCTAAATGATTTCACAATTCTACATTCCTCAACATCCCCCATAGTTGTTTTTTCCTGCTTTCTGTGGTTAAGCCAGAGACAACGGAGAATCTTCTTATCTCTGTGCTCTCTAGGCTTCCTTGTGTCTTCCTACAACCAGCAGCTGATTATGCCTTTAAAGGTGCACAGTGTCTAAGATGTGAATAACCTGTGCTTAATAGCAGGGTTCTTTGCAAAGTGGTTCAACCATGCAATGAGGAGTGCCTTCTGGGATCTCTCAGCTGTGTCATCTGAGTCTTGATTCTCTTCATGTTGACCTAATTGTTGAATTCAGAGGCAGTACCTTCAGGAGATATGTCCTGTGTTTACCTCTGCATTTGGCATTTATGTGGATTAGTACTTGAACACAGTGGGGAAGGTATGCTCCTGCATACCTTATTTGCAGCTTCTCGATGACAAATCTTCTTAAGTGTCCTCCAGACAGTACATCCCCACAGAAATAATGCAATTCTGTACTGTCAATATATAAACAAAAATATAAAAGATGTTCCAGTCTTTTTCCAAAGTTGGCCTACAATTTTGAAAAATTCTCCTTGCTGGGGAAGGGAAGAACCTTTTTCTACTTCCCACTTACTCTCCAAATTCAGACACTAAACTAGTTTTATTTCACTAAATACCCTTGTACATTCATCCATCTCATGGTGGTAACTTTGCTTACATTATTCTTGCTCGACACTGTAGTCATCCTACGCTTGGTAGGGGTGAATTTCTTTTTACAGCACCAGGTCTTTGCAACCTATTGAATTCTAGAGTGCAAACTGTCTTTTTGCTGTATTCTCCTTGGCATTCACTCCCTCTTCAGAAAGGTCTATGTACAGCACAAAAACAGACCATGAGTTTCATCCAACTTATGCAGTAGTCTGGTGTGCAGAGAGCTACTCCATGTCACAGTTAGTCCCTTTAAGGTTGTCTTATTGCAAAGAAACAGCACCTCTTACATCACAGTACAATTCCTCTTAGACAGGTAAAATAGGTCAGATGAATCACTACTCAAAAGTGCTTATTTCTGACCACAGACTATAAGTTGAGTCCTGGGCGATTTGCCTAACTTCTGATATCTGCATTGTAGGTGCATTTAGATGAGATGAAACCATTTCCTTCAGCCTACTGACTCACCTGATCACTTGCTCAGCTGTTAGACGTGGTGATGCCCACTAGCATGGTTTGAATGCAGCATGCAGTGGTTTCCTTGTGAGGATTTCCAGTGACTCGTGACCATCCTGCATATTGTCCTGAACCCCAAGTTAAACTGATGAATATATTTTTCTCTAAAAAACACATCAAATAACTCCTTTTGTAAAATAGAAAATCTTCCACAGCTAAGAAATCCACCAGTAAATTGTTTAGTGTTCTGGTTACTGGACCAGTCCTGCTTCTGAAGTTGGGGGGCCTTTGTAGGAGAAATGTGAGTATGCTCTGGCCAGAGCGAATATGAGTGGTAAGATATAAGGTCTGTCTCCAGTAGGGTTACACAAGAGCAAGCTGCTATTACAAATGCAAGAACATGTCTCTGTTCTGCCCTAGATGAGCTTTGTGACCCCCCTTTGGGTGCTGCCTGCCAAGTCAAATTTCATCTTGAACAGTTGAAGCTTGGCAGAGAGTAAGCAACAGAAAGTGGGATCTCTTCAGGGCAATGGCTAGATAACATTAATAATAGACATTGCTACCAGCTCTTTCCTGGTTGCTCACTGGCAATACTTTATTTGTGGTCATTCCTGTGCTTAATTTAAAATGAGAGATTTCTCATGATCATTGGTCATTTTCTTGGATCAGTTAGATTGATGAGGTTACACTGAAATACCTTCTTTAGAGGGAATAATTTTCTTCCCTAACTTGCAGAGTCATGCTCTGCAATGGAGAGACATGGGCAGGCTCCATCCTTAATCATAAAGGTGAAATTCCCAAGTTCTGCCTCTCCTATTAAGGTCCTGAGGTGAATCATCCTGAAGCACTGCACCAGGACCTAAATGGTGCAGAAAGTTTGGGACAGATCTTCAAAGTACCCAGGTCCTTTTCTCCTTACACACCTGGGATTGATAGTTTATTTTCTTGGAAGATGGAAAAAACCCTATTTAGTTCCCAGCTCTTCTTCTGACTTTCAGCAAAGCAATACCCACAGCCTGCAAAAGTCTTTGGAAAATCCTTCACTAATCCTGACTTATTTTTTCAGTTTGTAACTATCCGACTGATTTATAACAGTTTCAAAGGGAATTGAGCACCCCATTTATTATCAATCAAACCTCACCTCTTGCTAAACTGAAGAAAGACTATTGCAGCTGTATGGCTGTTACTCACCAGGCACCGTGTACCAGCAGAGATATTAGAGGTCTTGAACTTTGCAGAGATCTTTCTCATAGCACTTACTGAGTTATGCATTATTGCCACAAATTCCCCATGCATCATGATGAGAGTATGCTACACTCATGCAGGACAGCCTTATTTTCAATCAAATTTGTGTCAGGCAGGGATATGATAATATATTTTTATTCATTCTGTTACTTGCAACATCAGGTGCATCGAGGAGATGGAAGCTTCAGAAGGCCAGGACTCCCAAACCAGCTGGTTTTCTCAAGTGACTGAGAGTGGAATTCTGTTCATCAGACTTTCATCTAAAAAACACTTAATTCCTAGCATTCAGATAGCTGAAATCAGGTGAGATGAATCCCTTTCTATTCTATCTTGAGACTCTTAGGTTCCTAACTGATGGAAGTCAAGAATGGCAGGGTTAGAGCAAATGAGCTGTTTAGCAATCCCATGTTTCCATCTCTGATAGTGGCTAATATCATATCAATGTGAAATTTTTGAAAAAAATGGATCATCATATCTTGGTTGTTTATTCAGGTTTGGTTTTTTCCCCCCAGTTTACTATTTTTCTTTAATTGTGCTCAAGAGGTCTATAAGGGAAAACTTTCTTTCTGGGAACAAGGCAAGTAATGAACATGGCTTAAAACCAGAATAGTTTTATCTCCAATAGATCACACTCAACTTCTTTGTCCTCCCAGCAGCTGGTGTGCTACAGGCACCACAATCCAGCTGCATTTATACCATGGCTGCAGGAGAGTCCTGCACCTCCTGTAACTGAGCTAAAGTCAGAAACCTTACTGACATAAAGGATTTTGACTACACTGGAAAAAAATCTAAACTATTGGGTTATTTTGATACTTGCAAATTCAGGGTCATTTTCCATATAAAGTATTAATTAATCAGAAAAATGAGAATTTATCTTTGAATTTCACTTTGGAATAAATAATTCTTTATTAAAATGCAAGGGTTTGGATTTTTTTTTTGAGAAGTAGAATTTCTAACTTCAAGCACCCCAGAGCCTGTTGCAGGATGGAAACAATAATTGATCATGATTAACTTTAAACCATTTTATTCATATGCTTCACCCTATGCAGACTCAAGTTCTGCAGCACTGTGCAAGGAGGGAGTCTCACAGCCCAGTTTCTGAGAAAGGGCTGTGGAGAGGCCAGGCTCTGATTGGGCTTTCTGCCCACTGTCTGCACATAACACATGGAATGTGTGTAGCAAAACTTACACTAAACTCGTAAGTTACATTCAAATGCAACATGGAATCTTATTTTTGCTATAGGAGAAATCCTGTTCACTCATTCCAGTGGTGAAATCTGCTGCCTTCAATGGGGTTTGTCACCTGGAAAAAACACTGGAGAAAGACAGCACTGGCCCAAGAGCAAACTGTTGCCCTTCTCACTTCTAAAAGATGCACTTTTGAGTGCAATCAAAGTAGGTTTCAATGACATTTGACTCTATGTTTGTGTATGCCAAAACAAACCTATAAAACTCCACTTACCCCCTCTACTTCCCTCTTGATTTACAAAGGTGGAAACTTTCAGGATGTCTTAGCTGTAGACCATAAAACTGTTTTCAAAAACACATTAAGAGTGTCAAAAACCACCTTTGAGATGAGTAACACCTTTTGAAGTAATGGGCTAAATCAAACCAAAACCTTTGCTGACATTTTGATTTTGTTTGTGTTAGTCGGTATAATGAAAAATTAACTTTACACATAAAAAATTTATTGTAGCTTCTTTTATTGCCTAGGAAGAAAAGTTTAGTGTAGCCAACTGAACGATGCTTCTTCCTGGGTTGTCACTTTATATACTTTATTATTGTAACTTATGGGGATGTTTGTAAGCAAAGAAGTGTTATTTATTCTGCTATACTCCCATTTGCTTACTCGTTATGCTCATCATGGCTCTAAGTAATAAACTTCATAATACCACACATTAATGGGTTTATTTAAACTATAACCACTATAAGTTAATGTGCAAATACCTTGAAGTTTTCCCATGTTTACTCACAATTTTTCAATAATGTTCAAGACGTGCTCTGAGTCTGGGAAGAATCACACACTTTAGTGCAATAATGTATGAGGAAATGTATAGTTATTTAATAAATATAGAGGAATTGACATTAATGTCTGTGTACCATTGGGTGTGCCCATTCATTAAAACGATTACTTGATACTTATTTGTGGGAGATAAAAGATATTTAGTGCCATTTCATGCAAATAGCAAATACTTACCCACATCAGAACAAACTTTGAAAAGAGAATATTGTTGAAGTCTCCCTTGTTTTTCTAAGCGTTAGCAAAAATGAGAAGCAGCTAAACTGCAGTTACCCAAAGGCAAGAGCTCTGGCCATTAACTTTGTTATTGCTTGCTATGCATTTTCGTTTGCATGCTGCCCAGATCTATAGACCCATAATTGTCCTGCATGCTTTCTGCTTGAAGGCTCTTTTGAAAGAGAAGTGTAAGAATTTAAGAATTCCTTATAATTTTTGTAAGAAACTGTTATTTTCTGTCTGCCTTAAATGTACACTGAATAATTTTTCCTTTGTTTTCAAAACCAGAATGTATACATGTGATCAATGATGTAGCAAGTATCTGAATATTGAAAACACAGATTTTTCTACTGCCTAGTAAAAGTAATCAGACTTCCCATTAGGCCATGCTTTTGTGTTGAAATTCATAAACTTCAACCTGACTTTTCAGATGATAATTATTTTATTTTATGAGTTTCAGATACTGTCACTGTTCTTTATATGTATTTTAGCCATCTAACAGTACAAAACAGCATGCATCAAAAAGCTGATCTGATGAAATTACATCACTTTCAAAAGCAGATGTTCCCATTATTCAGAAGAAGCCATTGATTTTTCAGAGTACTTCCTGATCCTCCTGAGAATGACAGGTAGTGATGAGGAAACCTCTTGGTAAAAGTCAGTGATGTAAATTTGAAACACCATTTTACATGACAGATGATAGCTATTAATTTGTGAATAGATATGTGTGCTGGAGGGCATATGCCTATAAGTGAAAAGCCCAGCACCATCACAGCTCAAGCTTAAGTAAAGAAATAACTGGGTGGAGGGGATACCTAGTGTATCTTGAAGGTCAGTTCCTCTCAGTTGTACATGAGCTATCCCTAGCTTTCTTGATATGTCCCAGTTTGAGATTTGGATTCCACCTACCCCTGCCCCACCACCTTTCCTCGTAACAGATAAGACAGGATCTTCTGTTTTGAAATGACCCTGAAAAGTTCAGACCAAAGCCCTTTTAAATTCCATTATCTGAAATGCAGAAATCCTCTCTGAAATGCTGCCAAGCATTGCCATGGCAACATGATGTCACCTGGTGACAGAATAAGCATTGTAGCATTTAGCTGAGACCATGTTGCTTCCTCCACCAGCAAAAATGTAATTTTGAAAGCAGGGACCCATCTGAGCAAAGGAACATATGCAATCTAAACATTTCCACTCATCTTCAGGCAGCGAAACCACTTTCATTTCTTGTCTCTGAACAAGGGGTAGGGTATAAATCACAGTCAGGAGACTTGATAACTTGTGTAATCAAGAAGGGGAGTGAATGGAGGATAAACTTTTATCAGTCAGTATGTGTCTTAAAGGCAAGTGAGCAAGGGCTCTGGGAGTCTGCAGACTGGCTGGTCCTCAGGAGTAACAGGCAGGGCACTCAGCCACTGCTCAGGGACTCAGCTTGGGCTCCATGAGCATGGCTCACTTGTCACATTGCACACATTGATAATATTTCACTATATTTAGCCATTTGCATGCAATTCTGACATTTATTAAATTATGTGCATTTCCTCCGAGTGCCTGGAGGATTTTAGACTGAGCTTTAAACTTGTGAGGGTGGATCCTGATTACGTGGGTGCGCTGCTTCACTATTATGGGCCTCAGCCAAGAAAAACCTCCCAGTCAATATGCTTTGCCTCCAAGCTTTTAATAGCCTCCAGAGCAAGACAAGTACAGAAATTACCCATGAAATCTGCTACAGCGAGAGAAAAATAAGATATTTTGGCATCAATCGAAGGTGAAGAAAACAGGAAAGGGGCTGCTGGAAATCTTGGCCATTAGAAGTCCCACATACAAGCAATTGCAGCATTCTCTGGAGAAGTGTAATGCACATTCATTTGCCTTTTTTTTTCAAGTGCATTATTGGCTTCTTTACTGCCTTCAAATTCTGGAATACATGAGGGTCCTCAGAGGTGCAAGGCAGAGCCAAAACTGTGTTACAAAGCACTGAGGATTTTTTTGCAAATGTGCATGTCAAAGTTCTCACTAATTTTAATCTGAGTTCACAGTCCTTGCAGCATCAGTGAAACTAACGCCTCATAATGACACTTGGGCAAAACTGCAAGGCAAATGTAATTTCAATATTTACAGCAAATTTCAAGCACATTTCAAAGCTGCGAGCCAGTCCATATTTGTGGGGTTTTGCTTGGATTTACACCAAGAACACTTAGAAAAGTTATAACTGGGACATTAATTTCTCCCATTTTCTTACAAAGAGATTATATTGCTCCACATCAGTTATTGTATAACTGAGAACATGTTTGAGAGGAGAACAGCCCTAAAAATCACATTTAGGAACCCTTGAAATCATACAAACTTTTAAAGCATTCTTTCTTGTGCTGATAGTCTTAAAGATTTGCTTTTCTGTATTTCTGCTCAATATATGAAATTAAAATATGTTTATTCTGGCCTTTCAAAATCCTTGCTATTGATGTGTGGAGAACAATCTCTTCACCTTTCCCATTGCTCTTCCCTTGTTGATTTAAACCCAACTGAATTTAGTTGTATATTTCCTCCTCACACTGGGTGAAAATCAGTCTCTGAGGTCTCTGAGCCCAGCACCTCACCATGTCTTTCTACACTATATCACTCATTTTGTAGACATACTGAGCTTTATTTTAGACTATACTAAAGTGATTGGAAGACCTTTCCAGAATCCAATTTTTCTGATAATTACCAATTGTCTCCTGGCTTCCACTATTTTTATATTCACACTTTTCTGCTAAGTCCCATTGAGTTTTCTAATCAAGGCAGATGGAAGTCAAAGCCTACTCTATCCCTACAATTCATAATCTGTCTTGCCTGGCTATCTCTATAACTATTTTTTGATGCATAATTTTGCTGCCATATATTTTAACAAGGCAATACCCTTAAATCTCTAAGAAGTGTGGATGATTCTGTGCTATACTTCAGTGGCAATTTTTTGCAGCAAAACTGAGCTGTTTTCCAGAGTCTACTATAATTTGCTACCACAATCATCTGGGGTGAAGTTAGTGAAGAATAACTTGGGTTATCAGTTTTACACTTTAGAGGGCACTAATTTTCTTTGAAATCAATGATGATTACACCTTACTTCTTTAAGATTTATCTGAGATCAATTGTTCAGCATCTCTCAAGTGCAGGTTTTGTATAAAGGTGCTGAACCTTGGATTCAGGTACTCACTGCTAAGGACCCTTATTTGGAAACACTTGAAATGGGGATTTTGCCTGGAAAGAGTACCTCAGATGGGGCATATACTTCTGTGTTTGGTGACAGTGGCAGATGTGAAGGCACTGGGCAGCCAAGATCAAGGGTTTTACCCTGACCAGCTCATGCTAATGGTCTGTTGCAAGTCCTGTTTCACTGGGCAGGAATTAACTGTTTAGCTGCAGTCATATTTCACAAGATTGTTGAGTTAACATTACATGAATTATACACAGTTTATAAAATGATTATTTAATCAGTGGAAAATTAAGTTCATAGATGTTTTCAAAATCTGAACTAGGACATTCATCAGCAGAACTGGTAAATTTTTAATCAAGTCTGCTGTGCTTGATGTAGCTATCATCCTAAATTGCCCTCTCTCTGCTGGTCCTCTTACTGCAGTATATATTTTAGTGCTATCCTTCCTCATTGCTAATTGAATTTTTTCAGCTCAGATTTAAGGCAGAGTGACATGCCACTCAACATTTTCATCAAAGGACAGTCTTACTTACTTTTAACAGATGAAATGCTTTAAATATTAGGAAGATTGAACAGCAAAGTTTGGTTCCATCTTACTTAGAGGCATCTTTTAAAAGGAAACATGGTGGAGGTATAAAGAGTAAGGAGTTGTGCTTGTTTTGTTTGTCTTGAAGATGAGGAACAATTTGGTATTCCCTGGTCTGGATTTGTTTAGGGATTTGATTCCTTCAGTAATTTCTGGAAAAGGTCTAGATGAGAAGCAATGAGCAACACATTTTCTCCAGGTATTTAACCATCTCCCATCCCATGTAAGAATTTCCTGTTCTCTAAAAACCTTTGGGAACTCTCTTTCATTAAAACCATGAGAAAAAATATGTTCGAAGGGGAGAAAAGCTCCAGAGAATTTACCCTGTGTATAACCTGAAAGTCTAGATACTACCCCAGTTAAGGGAGAGACTGTAATGTTTCTCAGCCCTCTTTTTTCACATCTCACTGAACAAACTTTTGAGGAAGGCCAATACCTGAAGATCAGAAGCCTATAAAGTGGTATAAAACCTGTAAAGTGAAGGTAGAGATACCTTCACTTTATCCTCTCACTGTACCTGTAACCCAGTCTATTTCTAAGGAAATTTGGGATGCACATAGGAAGCCAAGAAATCTCATCTTTACTCACCTGAACAAACATTTACCTAAATCTCCTTGTAAGCACTAGCTGTCTGCACAAGCATATTATGAAGCTCACTGTGCATTTTTAAGCATCCTAAATTTGCTCATCATCAGAATAGGGTTCTTCTTGCCTGAGACTTCCACTTACTACTTCTGAATGGCATGACTTGTCATATTCTTCCTGTAGTCTAAAGCACAGGGTCCTTTCTTAAGGACATCCAGGACTTGAATTGGTCAGTCAAATTCAATGCAAGTAAGAGATTTTTACATATGGGTAAACATTTTTTGTATATGGGTATAACATAAACGAAAAACCCCCACCCAATTGTCCATGTGGTAAATGTTTTTCATGTCGTGTTTCAAAATAAAGCAAGGGACAGTTACAAGTCTGTGTACCTCCATAGACCTAAATGGTGGTGGAAATTTGATCTTGGAAACTGAATTAAAAGGTGGTAGAAGATGAATATACATTTTATACATCAAAAGATTGAGAGACAACTATAAATACATGCATATATGTATAATAATGCTATTTATACCAAAAAGTTTGATGAATTTTTGGTGTTCATCACAAAGTGATTATATCAGTGACATGAGCTAATTACACAATGTCAACGCTATAGTTTCTTTAACAGAAAAATGGATTACCTAAAGAGAAAGGAAAAATATTTTTTAAAGTTTTAAACCACTGATTATCTACCTGAGAAATGAGGCCACTCCTTCACATGTTTATCCTGAGTTTGCCTGTGCACTCTGAAAATGCCTGTGTGAAACTTGCCTAGAAGTGTCTATTATTTCCAGAGCAATTCGAGAGCTACGTGTTTGTGACAGAATTCTGCAAAGTCACATGAAACCATCTTGGCCAACTCCAGCAAACCTTACCATCCAAGTACCTGCAAGTCTCTCTGATACCAATGCATTCAGGGTGAGGGTTGTCCCCAGCATGTGCTGGAGTTCCAGACACATGTACATGTCTATTGGAGGGAAGGTGTCCCAGTTACCATCAAGATGCTCCAGGAACATGTTTTGGCCCACACATAATTTCGTCCAGTGGAAAAACTGGACCCCAGGCGGATGGTGAGTGACAAGGACAAAGCTGGGCATGGCCAGCATATGGGGAGCAGAAAATCAAATGGAGCAGACTGACTTCATCTAGACAGCTGGTAGCACTTGGCTTCAAACTTGAATAGTATGTGGGGGACTCAGAAATTAATGTGCAATTTAATAAACTCCTTCAAGAATTCTAGAAATACTCCTAAAAATCCATCAAAATTTTGAAGATTTTTATCTCGGGCATTTTCAGCTCTCACTGCCCTCCCTGACACACTGAGAATCTCCTGTCTTGAGAGAGGCAAGTACAGGTGCCAGAGACTGCAAATAAGTACAGGTGAGATGCCAGAAGCCTCTGAATCTCCTGTAGCCTGTTAGGTAGGGTTTGGATGGGGCTCAGTATGCTGCCTCTTTTGCATGCATCTCTCCTTATGCAGAGTTGTACCTGAGAAGCAGGGCATGTAACAGGTCTGTTATTCTGAGGTGCCTTGGTTGCCTCTTGCTCCTAGAAATTTGGGCTGCACGATTTCATCTCAATATTGTCAGTGCAAACTCGTTACGTGTTTCACCCTACTGCCATGTGAGGCTGTGGTTCTGGTGATGTGGTGAGGTGTCTGTGTGTACGTGCAGAGAGCCTGGGTGAACGTACACTGTGGTTTAGGCCTCCCAGAGGGAGCTGCTGCTGTGGCACTGCCCTGTCAGAAAAGCACTAGCTGCTTAGAAAGACAGGTACATTCAGCTTCACTGCTTCTTTGGTTCTGCATTTCAGATGGCCTCACCCTGTGCCAAGGAACATACAGAGTGAAGTTATCTTTTTAGCCAAAGGTTTTGCAGCCCATTTATAGTTTGTTTTTCAATGTAGTATTTTTTCAAGTTTCAAGGAAAAGAGCATCTCATTGGGAGCCAGCAGTGGCCCTGGCAGCCCCGAGGGCAAACCCCACCCTGGGGTGCATCAAACAGAGCACAACCAGCTGGACAAAACAGGCGACTGTCCTGCTGTGCTCAGCGCTGGGGTGGCCTCACCGGGCTGTGCTGGGCCCCTCAGTTCAAGAGTGTTCAGGAGGTAAACAAATCTGTTGAAATGTATGGAAGGAATGTCCTGTGAAGAGCATCTGAGGACTCTGGCCTAGTCTGGTTTGGAGAAAAGGAAGCTGAATGGTGACCTCATTGCTTTCTGCAGCTTCCCGAAAAGTGGGAGTGGAGAGGGAGGTGCTGATCTCCTCTCCCTTTTATCCAATGACAGGACACATAGGAATGGTTCAAAACTGAATCAGGAGAGGTTTAGGTGGGACCTTTAGAAATATTTATTTGCTGAGGTGGTGGTCAAATGCTGGAACAGGCTTTCCAGAGAAGTGTTTGATGACTCAAGTGTGTCAGTGTTAAAGAGGCATTTGGACAATGTCCTTAATAAACATGATTTAGTTTTTGCTCACCCCTGAAGTGGTCAGGCAGTTGGACAAGATGGTCATTGTAGGTACCTCCCAACAGTAATTTTCTATTCTATTCTGTTCTATTTTGGGTGCAACAGAAAGTATTGTATTAGTTAACAATTAGTTATTGTTCTGAGCCACAAAATATATTTTTGAAGAAACAAGAATGATTCTGGAAGTTAGAGATGTTGTGTGTATGTAAATTTTGCTCTCAGTTGCCTTCCAGATGCTGTATACTCCTCAAGTTCTCCTATTTGTCCACATTCTCTTAGTTTTGTATGTCTAATGTAACAAGATAAAGATTCAATAGCACAATCCAGCATCTGTTTGAAACAATTCTTCTTCAGCAATATATTTTGAATATCATGTTTATTTTATGAACTTATTTCTTCACAGTTTTAATATTAATTTGGCTAGTATAAAACCAGTGAAAATAAGGACCAGATGCTCAGCTGGAATAAAATTTACACCAGCTGATGATCTATCCAGAGTTACAAAAACCTCCTATGGTGAAACACAGCTCAAAGTGTCAAGCCACAAACTGTTATTTCATATCGCTCTGAAACCATGCAGAAAAATAAAGATCTGCATGCGTTCAATGGAGATTTATAAATAAACCTTCACTTACCCAAAATATTTAATGAACCATTTTTCATATCTTGACAAATCTGAGATGATTTTTAAGTTGTCTAAAAACCATAATGGCTTGAGGTTTATAACAAAAGTTTTGCCCTGTTTTATTTAGAGATAATGGACTAAGATTAATTTTACTGATCCCTACCCACTTCCCTCCACTTTGAGTTTATTCAGCATGCTGTCCAAGATTATATGTATCTGTAGTCTCATATATATACATATATATATATATGACAAATTCTTCTTATTCCTACTGCACATCTAAAATCAGATGCACTCAATGTATGAAGAAGTTTGATGAAATAGCTCAATTGCTTCCATATTCTGCAGGTCTATTTTTGGCAGTACTACTAGCCTCTGCTTTGCACATGTATTTATTTAATGATGTCTCGGTTCTTTAAATTGCCAATTGTATTGCTGATTTTCTCTTCATGACAATAGCACATTTCTTTCAGACTCTTTGTGTTAGCTTGTTGTCGGGGTTGTTATTTTCTGTGTTGCTCATGGGGTGTCTTCCGTTTTTCCAGGAGGCTGCATTCATCAAAATGGAGAGCAGCCAATTGTTATAGAGATTTTAAATTTTTACCATTAAGTTCCACTCCTGCAAAGACTTAGCCATGATCCTTACTTTAAACATGTGATCTGTTCCACTGAGCCCAGAGGATTAGCATCAAGCACATGTGTATATCTTAGCACTTTCAGAACCCAAATAACATTTGTGGTTTTTTTATATTTCTGAACATACAAGAATTGATCTGGTGATAATTAGACTCTAAGCAGTTAGTTTCAAAGTGCATTGTTGATTACAAGAGGATTCATCCTGGGCCAAAGTTCTGAGTAGGGACTTAGAAAGTCTGAGTCAAGACCTGGCTCTTTCACAGCCTCATGAAATAGGTTTGAATAAATCACTATATTTCAGATAGACCCAAAGTTGTTCATCTTCCTAATTCCCTGGTTTGAAATGTCTCAGATTTAGGTGACTTCTTTCACATCTATAGACAAAAAATCTTGCATCTGACTGCAATACAGCAGGGTTCTACTCCTGTAAACAATGAACTTGCAACATCTATCCATGGTGTTAGTGTGCATGTACCCATGCCTCAGTATCTTGTGTTTCCCAGAACAGAGCTCACTGGTTTTACTTGGAAAGGTTCTTGAAGACATGCTCTTTTTTCTGATGGCACTGATTACAGTTTAGTCTGGCCACTATGAGCTGTGGTCATGCAAATTCATAATAAAAATATAGAAGAACAATGGTAAAATCAGTATTTAGCTAATCTTTAAACACATTCTTGTAACTATGTGGAAGCTGAGCTCTACAGCTGCCTACATTCATATATATTCAGCAGTATTGGGGTAATTATATCATTTGTATTCCAGAGAATTATGGGAGTCTATAGCAAAGTTTCCTGTGTTCTCCTCACATATCTCTTCAGCCGAACATGAGTCAGACCTGCACTGCTTATTAGAATATTATTAGCATAAGTTGTTTTAGTAAAGTAGTAAATAATTCATAAGGAAATCTGCAAAAGCAAATATGTTTGCCACTTCCCCCTTTTTCATTGGGCTTGAAGAGAATTGTTCACTTCCTTTAAATATTTGGTTTAAAAATGTGGTAACAGTACATTGTTTTCCACTCCAGGTGGCCTGTGCATTTTTTTATTTTCCCAGTAAAACATCTGAAACTTGGTGCCATGGTGAAAGCAAGGAAAACATGCAGAATTCTAAGGTTCTTAATCTGTTTTTAAAAGACAGCAGGGGCATATGAGATAGCATGGATCTCAGCTTGCAAGTACCAGAGGCCAGGTGCAAGGTGTTTAAACAGCTAATTTCCACTGAAGGTTTGTTATATGCCTGCACACTGGTTTAAATAGAAACAGCACAGTGATATCTATACTGCAGTCACACAAAATGATGAAAGGAGCAAATCTCCACTGTAGGGGGGACTATAGAAAATAAAGGGAGACATTGTTCACCAGAGCATACAGTTTTATCCTGCTTCTTTTAGTTTAATTTCTGTTGGTAGTTAATATTTCAGGCAGGAACAGGGGTATGGAGTAAACACTGTAATGACAATATAGAAGTAGTTTAGAACCTCTAATGGTATCATAGCTCTTTCTATAGAGTTTTAAAAGGTTACAATATTTCCAAAGAGTAGGAATTCCTCCAGACCACCGAGTTTGACAGCCTAGCATATGACCAGACCACCTGCAAGCCCCACACAGCATGTCATCCTTCTGGGAAGAAAGAGGCAAGTGGCACAAGCAAATCTTAAGCAGGCACAGTGTGAGCAGATGGTGTTAATTCCAAAGTCAACGCATGCACCTAAATTTGGTTCCTCTCAGGAGGCACAAATATGCAAGATGGCAGTGTGAGTTTGAACTGTCATTTCCTAGAGCTGGTTTGCCCAAACGGGGATGAACCTTTCAGCTGTTGTTTGAAATGGCAAGTTCAACTACACCAGGGTTAAAGCCTGCCATAACTGAAATCAGGTCAAAGCTAGAAGACAAATTTGTTCAACCAATGAAATACCCACTTCCAGATTGACTTTTACGTGCCAAATCCTCACAGAAAACAGAAACACCAAGAATTTGGGGGGAAAAAGAAAAAAAAAAGTCAACATTTTGAAAGACTTATGTTCCTCTTGCACCTGAGTGTAGAGTAAACTTCTAAATGTTATCAAAGAAAAAATAGCTAATTGGAAAACATTTAATAACGAAAGAGAATTTTTCTGTAATTTGAGGAGTTTAAAAGTAGCCAAGGACTTTAGCAGGACTTTAGCCAAGGACCCATCTCTGCTTTTAGCAGGTGAGAAGGTAAGCCCATCTTAGGCCAGGTGATAATGTAAAAGCTCCTGTGATAATGAACAGAGGAAAGAAGTGGCTCTAGAGGCAATCCACTTCACCTGAGACATGGCTTTGGACCCACTCCTCCTGATAAAGTTTGTCTCCTTCTGTTGACTCTGGAAGGGAACCAAATTACAGTCTTCTTTGAGAACTTGGCTTTTACATGGCTAAAACCAAGTCATTTTACCCTCTGTAAAAAAGTATTATCCTAATTAATAAACTAGGATTTTTAAAATACAATTTCATTCTGGTGTGTTCTCGACTGAAGCCTCATGTGTGTCTGATGCAAACTTCATGACGTGAAATCTTTACACCTTCTCTTCCGTTGTAAGTTTGTACAGCACACTGCAAGACACCAAGCACACTGCCATCAGACAAATAAAAAGAATAATAAAACTCAATCATGCTTGTATATATAGAAGGCCAATCAATGTAAACACAGGGTCTCTCTAAACAGAAGAAAAGCGGAAGCCAGATGGCATGAAATCATTGATAGCTGTTTCATAAACTTTTCCTGCAATCAAATCTAATTGAAATAACACTAGATTGTAGGCTTGAGCAGGTGGGCAGCACACACAGCTGTTTCTGCTAGATGATTTCCAAAGAATACATACATAAAACATTTCACAGGGACTGACATACGGCAAAAAAGGGTTACCCCAGATGGAATGCTCTCTTTCAGCCTTTATTTCACTGACAGATTTCTGAAGCCTGATTCTTTAAAAATATGGGCAGGAGTGTTTTTCTGGAATAGCTAAACCAATTACAGCCCCATACAATGCTGTTGGGAGCTAAGGCCTGGTGATGAAGTGTCTTCAATGCCAATTTGTATTTGAAGGCAAGGAAGAGCAGAGGGGGACCTCCTAGTGTCCAGTTTATTGCTTTGTAGTAAGGTAAAGGTAACTGAATCACCTCTGACAGATATTCCTGTTTCATAGAAATTTGCCAAGAAAAGATTTTATCAGTTTCCCTGGTTGTTTATTCCAGTTTTCCCTGCACTTATAGCTAGATCTTTTCCTAACATCTAATCTACTTTTTAACACAAGCTAATGGCCATACATGGTCAAGGAAAGGAAACAGTTAATGTCTTTTTCTATTTTAATCTTTTGTATATAGACATATTTCCACTGTCCCCTCTTTCTGTCATTTTCTGCAGACAAATATCCCATGGCAGAATTCTTGCAGACTCACAAATGAGCCAGAAGAACCAGGTAAGGCTTCAGCACCTGAGTAGGCCTGACATTTTGGACTGAATTTCACTTTGAACTTTTGTTTGCATTGGAAACTAGGACTCAAAAAAAAAAAAATAAAAAATACTGAGAAAGGAAGGAAAATGCAAAAGAGCACCTTAGCACCTTATGTGAATCAAACGAGAGCCTGAAATAAATGAATGGTGTAGCTCTACTACCTAGTGCATTCTGGCTAGATGATATAGTGAAGCTTCTACTCTTATTATCTTTATATAAATATAATACAAAAATATTTACATGGTCTTTTCTATTACTGTTTATACCAGAATCTGTGTATTTAACACTTCAGTCTAAAGGATTCAAATCTGCCACAGTATCACTAAGAGCAACCCAGAAGTGATAAGTGAACTCTGGTTTCTCTTCAGGTTCTATAAATCTCTTGCCTTTTACTTAAGATTTCCATGAAGAGGAACAATTTATTTATTACAGCCTGCCAGTCCTTAAAGGGAGTCTCCAGAAAAGATAGGGCAGCATTCTATCAGGAAACAAAGCAATAGGATGAGGGGTAATGGTTTAAAAATGAAGGATAGTAGATTTATATTAGATACTAAGAATAAATTCTTTAATTTGAAGGTGGTGAGATACAGGCACAGGTTGCCCAGAGAAGCTGTGGATGTTCCATTCCCAGAAGCATTCAAGGACAGGCTGTATGGGGCTTTGAACAAACTGGTCTAGTGAAAGGTGTCCCTGCTTGTGGCAGGGGGTTTGGAAATGATCTTTAAGGTCCCTTCCAACTCAAAACATTCGATGATTCTAAGAATAGAATTACATGCAAACTGTGCAATTAAATAATGATGATTTCTAGGACTGCAGGAGACTTTCTGGATACTTATTTGAAAATGGTAGTTCTGAGGTTAATGGCAGGCAGCCTTACTTCCCCGTTCCCAGTCATTTTATGTTAGAAATATGATATATATTGATAGTATATTAGTGAGTCCAGGAGTAGCAGAGGGAGAGGAAACATCATTATGCCACTACAAAAAATCCTGGTCAGAAAGTCCTGACCTGCAGAGGTGTCCTAGGGAAGTGCCACCCTCTGGTCATCTTCCTTAGGGGTTTGGCTGTGCCTGTCGGAGACTGGGCATGGTGCAACACAGCCCCTTCTCATGCAGTTACAACCTTTAGTTTCTTCAGAAATCAGGTACAGTTCTCAAGGGAAAACCCACACTCCTTAGAGGGAGAGAGCAGGAAGAAATCATCAGTAGCCCCAAGCAGTGGGAGCAACTGTTTGCAAAAGGAAGTGAGAATCAAGCCCTGGGGTGATATGACTCTGCAAGAAATAAACGAGTGTGAAGCAAATGCTTTCAAAAGAACCCATCTCAGCTCTGCGGCAGAGAAAACTGCAACACACAGAAAGAATCAGAGACAAAATATCCAAAAGAGGCAGTTGATTCACTGCAGGGGAGAAAACAAAGTGTTTACAAAGATTCAGAACTGTAAATCATCAAAGTGTTCAGAAAATGTTTCAAATGTAATGTTCATTCCTACATTTGTATGTAAGGCAGTAAAGAGAAAAAGATACATCCCTTGCCTTTTAGACCATTTAGACTCAAGCAAATGTAGCATGTCAAGTAAGAATAATAGCAAAACAACAAAGAAGGAAAGGGGAAGGACCTCAGGAGGAATGGGAGCACAAGGATCATATGTAAGTTTATATAATTGCTTTGGATTACTGGGGAAAATCATCAGCTTGTTTACTGACTTGTTCTCTATCTCTTTACTTGCCTTAAACTGAAGTAGTTATTTCAGGCTGCTGAAGGGGTCTATTTTGAGTGCAGCCTATGAAGGTTGATTATGGGAAGGGGTTTGTGGGAGGCAAAGGAGTGAAGACAAAAGGAGAGATGAAGATAAGGAACAATAGATGCAGAAACAGAGGGGACCTGGTGCAGATCCTAGCACTGCTTTCAATAATAGCCAATGCTCATATAGAGCTTTTCAAGCATAGATTTTGAAGTGTTTTAAATTGAAGTCTGAATCATCTTATTCATATTATAACGGGACAAATTATGTGTTCAAGGTCACTCAGCAGAAAAAAAAATGCACTGTAGCCAGGGAGAGGATTGACAGCCCCTGAATGTTAGTGCCATGCTGCCCACAAGCCACACTACTCCTCTAGCAGCTTGGGCTTTATCCTGCAACTCAGGGCTGATGTGTTAGAAATTAATTTATCGGCTGCTTTCTCTCTAAATTACATGCTGAAATACCACATCAACCCATTTGTGGGGAGAACTGACCTTGGTGGGAAGATGTACACAATGCAAGGGTTTACTAGGGGATTAAAGAGGGTTTAAGCTCTCTACTTCTTATTATGAATACCCAATGTAAAATGATACCCAGATATGTAACACAGTCACAGCTAGACTGGAGACATATCAAGATAAATGTGTGTGTGTCTGGCCCTCTCAAGGCCAGATGCAGTCTGTTCAAATAATGGTTGCAAGACACCCTAAGCAGACAGGTGATGTCTGAAGTCCAGACATTTACCAGTGTGCTTGGATATAAGAGAGATCAGAAGATGCCATGCTCGTGGATCCTCTGAAAAATTCTCACTCAGTGTTATGGGTATGCCAGCATGTCGATACACATGACCTTTTTTTGGCATTTGAAGTGTGTAAATTCTTCTTATTCCCAAACCACACAGTCTTTTGACCTAGAACTGTTCATAGAATCACAGAATGATAGAACGCCTCAAGTCGGAAGGAACCTGTAACTGTTGTTTGAATTATTCCAAGTTTCAATGTTCTAATCACCCATTAGTTTATACAATGAGCAGATGTGGTGGTGCATTCCCCCCGCCCCTGCTCCCTCGGACCACACTGTGATCTGAGAAATGCTCATTAGGCCTCAGCCGTGATGATCAGCACCTGGGCTAAGCTCCTCTTGAGCTTATCAGAAACACTGCTTCCACAAACTTATGCTAACAAGCTCCTCTTTTTAATGAACAGCCTTGGAAACTTATATTTCTTGCCTGAATAACAACCCAAGTAGAGTAACATTTTTGTTACTGAACTTTCAGAGGAAGTTAACAACCTGAATTGCGGCCAGCATGAAAAATTATTATGACTAAAGCCAACCTTCTTAAGACCCTACAAACAGTGGTCCTAAGTGAGACCCTTTGAGCCTTCCTGGACCACGGTGGGAGGTGACCAGCAATCTGCCTCTGCGTGGGACTCCTCTCAGAGCCAGCAAACTCTCAGGTTTGGTATACTTGCAGAATCACTGCCAAACCAGGGTGGTGGATCCTGAGCTGATATTCCTCACTCTTCGAGGCTTGACCCTTTGGCCATTTAGAAGATGCAAAGGCATCTGAAATGAGCACTTCACTGAATTCAAGGGGAATTATTCACAGGTATACCTCGTACCTACTCTTTAGGTCTGTGTGCATGCAAGTGTGAATATGCCCCAGAGAATGGAATGTTGCTCTCCTGGATTCTTAAGTACTTTAGGTTTGTAAGTTAGGCCTGTAAGTGGCTTACTGTTGTGCTATAGTAAATTCTACATGAAGCTTTTATTAAATTGTTTAACTTGAGCTATCAATTAAGTGCTGTTAAGTTCAATTGCTTTTAAAACTTTAGGTTTGAACTGTTGATTGAGTCCAGGGCTCAGTTTAACCTTGTGACCCAACAGGAGGGTCTTCCTTATTCCGTTCTTTTCCTTCATTTTCCTATCCTTACCTTTTCCCCCACACCCCCAGCCTCCATGTAGGTAATTTTTGGGTTGATTTTGGTTTTAGATACATTGATTTTAGATATTAGCTGGCTTTTTCTCTGTGTGCTTTAACCATCTAGTGAGTAGTAGAGAGAACCTTACCAATGAACTTTGTCATGCTTTTGCTTTATTATCAAAAATAATGCTTTTGCTGATGACTCTTTAAGTGACCTTAAAACACTCATTTGCAACAGCAGAGAAGTAGCTTAATTGCATAGAGCACACGGTAGTGTTCTTTTCTTTTTTTAAATACAGTTATCACAGGTCTAGTTCAAGATATCTTTTCAAATGACAAAAAATCTTTGATGACAATACTTAATTTTCATCACAAGCAGATGTTATCTATTGAACCAGCCGTTTAATATTGCTGGTCTTTTATTTGTCCTTCCTTTCAAGTAATACATTCATATTATATTTTAAAATGTAACATTTTCAAAGATGAAATGATGTCTTTATGTGACTGGACCATGCACATTTATGGTAACAGTGTTACCATAACTCATTGCCATACTACAATGGAATTTCTGCTTGCCTGGTTCATTGCAAACTTTATTCAACAGCTGTGCTGCAGATGTAGTCACACATTCATGTGCAATTGCTTTGTCTCAGCACTGTCTGGATTTCCATACCTTAGAAGATGTTCCCATTCATTTTTTAGAGTGAAATCTTGCCTATATCACGTCTAGTGACTCAAAATTGGCCAGTATTGTTCACATTAATAGGTCTACAACTAGTTGAAAGGTACTAGAGTACACTCAAAGTACACTGCTTAATAAAAAAAAAATAAAGTAACAGTATCAAGGTCACAGTATCAATTTTAATGTTTTTTATCTTTTTTACTGTTGATGTTAGTCTTATCCCCTCTTAGATTAGAGGGGATCTTTTTATAAATGTGAAATTTCAATGGCCTGAAAGATTTTGGATTACATTTGCTTTGACCTCCTGAAGTAGTGGTAGGAATTTTCTCCGCTGAGTTAATTATCACTTGAAATTGTTCTGAGCAACTGTAGATCATCATCATCATCATGTTTCACTGCTAATCAGAAAGCATCTGCAGTACCATATAGCAGACATGAAATGCACAAACTGTAGTACATCTATTTAATGGAGCAACAATTATTTTACTCTTTGTGCTTATTGAAAGGTAACTCTAATGTTTAATGAATTCTACCCCAGCTGTGAGTGATCTTATAATTACGTGGTTCAGACTCCACATTAGTTAATCAAATGGTTTCTTCAGCTCAATTTTACAATGATTCAGACCCTAACCCACTGAAGCATTTGCCTAAAATGAAGTTTACTCAGTGACCAGTTGAACCAACTTCACTGGCTTAAATGGATAGCTGAACACATACAGGTTCTTCACATACTTACTTTGAGGCAGGCTCTGGCAGTAGTTTGATGAATAAAGATCATACTGTGGAACCAGCTGCTGTATTTGGAATTAACATATTGATTGCTGCTAGAAATTACTATTTAACATATAGTGTCTGTAACATAAGACTATTTGAACACATCCATTATAATATAATCTAAAAGTAAAGAAATCCAATTAATAAACTCCCTAGAGCTAGTAGTCATAAAAATATCCCTTATATACATATTTCCAATCAATAACCATTTTTTCTCTAAACTCTGTGGATTAGCATATTCTTCTAGTGTCTTGTTTTAATGTTTTGTTTGCAGCAAAAGATCTCTCTCTGCACGAAAACACAGGAATAATGTGTATCCATGCATCAGCCATTTAGCTGTTAGCAAACAGAGATAATGGCCATTGGGAATGTAAAAGCTAGACTACTTGGCTGCTCTGACAAATGAAATCCAGGAGTAATGAGTCACACTAGATGTGATCCCTTAAAAAGAAACATTGGCAAACTCTCAGATTTTAAAATAACTTTGCTGAGATCAAGCGGAGCTGTCTTCAGCCATGATGAAAAAGCTAAAAATGAGTATGTGACTGAGCAGATAAGTCCAGCAGGCTGGCAGCATGCATTTGCAAAGCAGCCCAGCCCGATGAGATGCTCGCGCTGATGCTAATGCGAACGGGACGGGGCGGACACGTATTGCATAATCACCGCCTGCGCGGCACGCTCGTTCACACACTGCTGCCTGCGGTTATCAGCCTGCAGGGATGAGGATGGGCACGTCTGTGAGCCAGCCTCTGCTCTGGGGGATTTTGTTCTGCTCTGCATTGAGACGCAGACTGCAGAATGCTCGCTTTCCTGAGCAAGGAAGGCTGAGCACATCTTCCCCAGCAATTTTAGCAAATTTAGTCAAAGGGAAGAGTGCAGGTATATCACCCACCAGTACTGGTTGAAGGTGGGTCCTCTTCAGAATACATAAAATACAAAAGTCTTGAGCTGGATTTGCAAGATGGATATTCACATATTGCCTATGTGATTTGGCTTTTTGTGGTTACATGCTGTTTGCATCCCTTGGGCAGAAGGCAAGATTTTCATTGAACTTTGCCTGTTTGCTCCACCTGAATGTGTAAACCCACCCACTGCTCTGCAGTTTTTGAAAACAAACTTTTTTCTGGTACTTCTTGCTGAAGGAAAAGCTTTTTATCACTTCTCTGCAACTCATAATTGCCCACATCCAGTTTGTGATTCAGGTACACCTACAAAAATATTAGAATAATATAATAGGTCTCATCTGTCTGAAAAAAATAGTGCATGCAGAAGTTAGATGCCTGCTTAACTTTTTAGTTCAGCAAGTTTAGCTCAAAGTTCAGTCCTATAGGAAAAAGTCTACCTGTCAGCATATATCTTTTAGGCTTTGAGGAACCACACATGAATCAGTAGAAGCAAGGCAATGAACAGAAACAAACAAGGTGAAAAATGCCAGACACTCTCCAGTTTTGTCAAAGTGGATTTCTTAGACATCTCTTCAGGAAGACTTCTTTTGACTCCTAATTAAATGATCTTTGCTAGATGAAATCAAACCTTGCACTTCACTGCTCTTCTTTGGCAGTGTGCAATGCAAAGTACTGACTGAAGTAATTTTATTAGGTAGCAGAGAATTTTTTAAATGGTTAAATTAGAATCACAACTATTCATACTTTTTCAGCATAGTATGATTTTTTTTGTCTGTGTGTGAGTGTTATGAAAGAAATTGTAGGCATACAGTAGCGTTGGGCAGTGTTCTGTAGAATATTGGTATTTTACAGATATGTCAGACTACAGAAATGGATTTGGGAAATACAGAAACGAATGATGTATAAAATGCAAAGCAGAAATGTCACTGATCACTGATATAACTATTATATTCAGAAGGAGGCAAAAATTCAGTTTGACTCTCAAGCAAGTTTGCAATACTTCTATTTTATCTAGGCTACTTGTGCTTTCCCAGCAGAAAATTCACATTAAATACCATTACGCAGAGAAGAGGCTATGCAATAGTGGAGTCTCTGTAAAGGTTTTATCACTGGGAAATTGGGTCCCCTGAGTTATTCATTACTTGGTACATGGCAGATATTTCAAAGAGAAGTAAAAGAAGGCGCAAGCAGCATTCTTAAAATGTCCTTGCATTGTTTCTTTGTATATATTCTTCTAGATGCTTTTGTTAATATGAGACCAAACTAACTGATTACAAGGGAAGAAAAACTTCATAACCAGTGCCTTAACCTCTGGATGTTTTCTGTAAGAGATCTGATTCAACCCTCCTGAAATCAATAGGAGCCTCTCCTTTGATTGCCTAGATTCCTATATTTTTAGTCTTCATCCTAATTTATTGAAAATGTTTTCCAAATGTAATAGTTTAGGATATTACCCAACTAGAGAGAATTCTCTGCATTCTTTTGCAAAGCCAGGAATGACCCCTGGCACGAGCAGAGAGATAACAGCATGATCCCCAGCTGTCAGAGTGAACATTTTAATGGCAGATTGGGAATGAATGAGTATTGTGTATCCCTCTACTTGAGATGCTACCTGTTGTCCTCAGGAGAGAAGAGGGGAGAGAGGAAATATTTCCATAATGAGAGTTCTCTTCTCCGTAGGGTCTTTGCCAGATGCAGAAACCTTTTGGTAACTGTTTGAACTTGTTAGCATGAGAGAAATGTCCCTGGGGCAACATGAAACTGATGGCAGAGTAGAGGCCAAAAGGGAAAATTTATCAAAAGTACATGCAATTTTTCACATGGCTTTATAATTTATCAGGAAAAAAGTGGATAACATGATCCTGTGATAAGTCAGGCACATGTCGAGTGAGATGGTTCTTTTGTTTTGGTTGACAGTTTGTCAGAAATAGTGATTAATCATTTTCTTAAGCACAGAAAAACTAAAAGTCAAGTGTGGGACTATCTCAGCCAAAGGAATACACACATTGTCAAAAATGAAGATAAGTTTGGAGTTATATGAAATAAAACCAGAAAATAACTGAAGGAATCATCCAGTCATTTCTCTACTCTGAGACTGGATAAGTTATTCTTATGCTATTTCTGATAGACATTTGTCCAAACATCTTTTAGGGATTTCTCAGGTGGGATTTCCAGTGCTCTCCCAGACTCTCTGATCAAGAACTCAATTTTTTTTCTTCCTGGAAAAATTTTCCTTATGTTCAACTTGTATTTGCCTTGCCACAATTTAAGATAATTTGTTCTTATTGAACAGGCAGACAAAGGGAACAATTCATTCCTGTCCTTATCTAAGCTTTCTGTTATTTAAACTTCCACTCTTGAATCAAAAATATCCAACACCTTCAATTTTTCCCCAGATGTCCCCTCTCAATCTTCATCATTCTCACTGCTGTCCTTTGGTCTCTCTCCAGATAATCCACATCTTTCTTGTTCTCCATTAACCAAGCTGGCTACAGGACACATACTGAACGCACAACCTCACTCAGAAATCTTACTGTTATAACACAGGTGACACTTAATAAGTAAACACACATGCATCTGTCTCTGTTTTGCAGCCAATGGTATTTCTATTGGTGACTCCTTCTACACCTTTCTGCAGATTTGCTGCATTACCCTTCAGCTTATGTGTGGTTTACTATTCGTGCAAAACGGCAGAGAATTGCATTTTTTTAGCTTGTTGAATTACATTCTATTTTTCCAGGCTATTTGTCCAATTTATCAACACTGTTGTAATTCTAATCCTGTTTTGTCATACATATATTGCCCAGCTGGTGCTCTCTGTGAACTTAATAAATGTGTTCTCCATGCTGTCTTGAAAAAGCACTGCATACCGTTCAGGATAATTCCTGTAAACACACACTCAAACCATCCCTCTAATTTGATCAGGAATTAGTGACACCTACTCTTTTAATACACATGTCTCAATGAATAATGCACTCACCTAACCAATTTTTAATCTAGTCCATGTTTCCCAAGCTTGCACATGACAGTCCAGAGGCATGCAGAAGTCAAGACATATGGCATCTACCAATTTTCTTCCTATCCAGAAGGCCTGTTATCCTATATAATCATTCCTTTAATTATCAAAATTCATGTATCATAGCAGAAAATCTATGTGACTAAAATTAAGCCACACTATTTTTCAAAAAGGCAAAAACATATGTCTAAGCTGGTGTATCATGACAAATTAGAAGGTAAGGAATATATTTGGGAGTGCATGTTATTTTCACTTTAGCCAGTTTCAAAGCCTTTGTACTTCATTCTAAGAATCACTTGATTGATACTTTTCTTGATTCTTTCCAAAATGATTCCTCTCTGCAGAAATACAAGATACATTTTTCAGTTTCGTTTTGGGCTGCCAATTTCCTTTCACTCTTGACAACAACAAATCTCTAAAACAATTCTCCCACACTCACCGTTTTGCTGACCAGCCCTTGAGGAATACAGAAGAAAAATCAAGAATACAAAGTAGTTTGGCAACACAGCAGCAGCTCTGGATCCATTTGCTTCTGAGCACATTTAACAATGTGCACCCTGTAGGGGTTGCAACAGGCCCTGCAATATCAGGACAGTCTCTCTAGACCTAATATTCAATTTACACAGAGCATCCAGTCTTAATGGACCTTGGAAAACAGATATCACAGGAAAGGAGACTGTGGCTACAGTATCCCTGAGAAAGAACGAAAGGAACATGAATTCCAACTATGATCTGGGGAACCCTACTAAGAGGAAAAAGTGAAAAATAAATAAGTCCTCTTGTTCCTGGAGTTCCTTTTCATTCATATTTAAAGTGTTATTTATGGCTTCGTCCTCTCAAATTCTGTATTTGCTTGCACTGGGTCTTTCAGCTGGCACTGTTTGCTGCCTTACTTAATGTTATATCAAGAGAAATGCACAATGGTGTCAGTGCCCCTTCTTGGCAACATATTCAGGTTTCCTTAGGATTAAGTTATCTCAGAAACTTTAGTTGGCATTACTTCAGGCCAAAGTTTAAGGATATCTGCCAGTGCACTAGAAAATGCTCTAACACAGAACTAAATGACATTGCCAGAAATGTTGTTGAAAGCAGAAAATTAAAGATTATGCTCTGGGATATATCCTGTTAAAGATGGAAAACATCTGAAGTGACAATTTTTATTTTGAGAAAAAAAGGACCATGGGCCTTTTGGTTAAATATTTATCAGGACTTACCATCTCAGCCTGCAGCCTGCTTAGAGTTCAGGGTAGTGTAGTCCAAAGGGCCAGTGCCTAGACTTTAGATCTTCTCACAGACACAATTGGAAGCACAATTTACTGACAAAAAACTCCCATGAAGAGTAGTGCAAGACCCCATGTAGAATTCAACAGTTATAAAAATCCATTTAAGTTCCTTTTTTTGGGTAACCAAGGATGCAAACAGGGCTTCACATTGGGTATCTCTTAAAAAAAATCACCAATATAGATAAATATTAATAAGTGAAAATTTAAAGACTAGTAGGGTTAAGAGAACTATACTTTCCTGACATATGTTGATTCCCACATTAAAGACATTTTTTAAGATCCGGATGGTTTTCATAGTGCCTTTTACAAGAAACAAGACAAACATTATTTTGTAATCTCAGTTTAAATCCTCTGTTTCCCAGGAAACTTCAGATTGCTCATGGAAGTAAATCACAAAGATCTGCAACAAAGATACCATTGCTCACTGTTGTAAGTTTTGGTTCATGGTGGATCAGTGGCCTCTCAATTTTTTAAGTGTCAAAGAAATAGTTTAAAGAACGGTGGCTGTTGTAATTTTATATTAAATATCTGCAACAGGTTTAGCATCTGAAAGTCATGGGATTATCCAGCTTTACGAACCCTGCTGAGTAAGCTGAATTACAAGAAAGCTTTGTTTCTGATGGAAAAGGTGTCACCATGGCCCAGCAAATCAAACATACGAGGATTTACGTTCCTTCCTCTGTGTTATAATGGTCACTTGCAGCACTACATAAACAGCAAGGAAAATACTCTTTTGGCAGATGCCCTAACCTGCATGAGTGGAAGCCTACATAAAGGCTTCAGAGAAAGGCCTGATTAAAACTGATCACATAGAAATTTTCCCCTGGAGACTGCTGGTGTCAGCAGCTTTGGATAATCTCTGTCATATTGGTGGCATTTGTATTGTATTTGTGATTTACATAGTTCAGTACAACATTAAAAATGCTAGCACAATGTGAGTGGTTAGTGCTTTACATCTGGTATCTCTACCCAATAACAGACTTTTAAAAACTACTAATAAAAAAAATTAATATTAAAAAATTTACTCAGAAAAATAAAGTAGGGTTAAAAATATTGAAAGTTTTAAAAAAGCACCAAAACCATGGAAGTCTCAGATATATTTAGAAAAAACAAAGTAAACTTTTTCTATAGTTGAGCAGTACACAGGAGCACAGTCTTTTGCCAAATTGTCTGCTGATTTCTTTCAGTCTTCCTAAAGCTTATACAAGTGTGTGCAATATGACCTGAGTTATGGAATGGAATATACACTTATTAAATTTGTAGCTGACATGAAGCTAGGAGGGACTGTGAATAAATTGAAGGGTAGGATTTAAATTAAAAAATCATCTGACAGGTAGCAAGAATGGGCTGAAAAAAAACAAGATAAAATTTAATACAGATAAATGTAAAAAAATGCAACAAATGACTCCATCAGGAGCAGTGCATCCAGCTCTGGGGCCCTCAGCACAAGAAGGACATGGACTAGAGCACGTGGACATGGTCCAGAGGAAGGCCATGGAGCTGACCAGAAGGATGGAGCACGTCTCCTCTGAAGACAGGATGAGACAGTTGGGGCTGTCCAGCCTGGAGAATAGAAGGCCCTGGGGAAACCTAACAGCAGCCTTTCAGTATGGGAAGGGACCTTAGAAGAAAACCAGAGAGGAATCCTGGATTCATGTAGTGATAGGGCAAGGGAGAATGACTGTAAACTGAAAGAGATCTAGATTAGATGTTGGGAAGAGATTTTTTACTCAGAAGGTGGTGAGGCACTGAAACAAACTACCCAGAGAAGCTGTGGATGCCCCGTGCCTGGAAGTGCTCAAGGCCAGGTTTGATGGGGCCCTGAGCAACCTGGTCTGAGTGAAAATGTTCCTGCCTATGGTGGGGAAGTTGGAACTAGATGATCTTTAGGATCCCTCCCAACCCAAATCATTCTGTAATTCTATGATTCTGTGAACTATCAGCCAGACTCTCAGATAGAAATTACTGGCCTCAGGAATCGAAGATAAGCAACAGCTAATGAGGCAGCAGTCCTGCAGCCAAACAGATGTTTTATTGTGGACTGCATGTGGTGATCAGATCTCCCTCAGGCATGCCTCAGGTTTGGTTTCAGGCAATAACTTTCTAGCAAGTTGGACCAGCTAGAGAAGTATTGCTGAGACTCAGTAACAATCAGAAGTCAAGGAAATGTGACCCTGAGATCAAAGAAGTGTAAAGAAGAGTAGGTAGAGGAGAAGGATAACAGTTTTCAAGTGTGTGAAAGGTTGTTATGAAAGGATGGGGAGGAATTTCTGGTGCTCATGGACACAAAGCATAGAATAAGAAGCAACAGTTTTAAACTACAAAAAATGTGTGGGTCAGACTTTATGAAAAGTACTGAAAAATTTAGGAATAAAAAATCACTGTAAAGGTTTTACAGGTGGAGGCCAGGGGATCTCTAATATTAGAGGTCTTTAAGGACATCATACTGCTAAAAAACAGTCTGTCCTAACAGATATCTCTCAGGAATGACTAATCTGGAGAAATAGACCAAATGTCCTCCTGATGTCCTTCACAGTCATATCCTTTCCTGGGCCTTAGAATTACATGAGACAATACAACTATTGAGTGGGGAATGCAGCATTACTTTAAGAAAAGGTCACTGCATCTCAGAGTTCAGGAAGGCAAAGATTTATCAGTGTCTTCTGAATGATGCACAGCGATTTAGAAGTATATAATGCCAGAATTTCTGGCATCTTTTCATTGCTGGCTATGCAGTCATTCCTTCTGTGAAAATAACCCAATTGCTTCACCTCTTGGTATCAATTGGTTTGTTAAACAGCTATAACTTAGTGCTATTATGAGGTTATGAGTTAGTGAATGCTTATGCTGAATCCAGAAAATTCAGGATGAAGAGGATATAAAACTGCAAGTAATGACCCCTTATTTATAATTGCCATGGTTCAATAAATGCTAGTTGGTTCCAGTTTTCTAAGGAAGCACTGGGTCCTTCAGAGTAAGAATCTGAGCTTTGGAAGATGTTCCAGACCAAACTGAGCTCTTTTTGAACTTTAGATGACAAAATGTTGTCACCATTACAATTTCCAGGCATGAGACACTTTGCAAGGGTTAGCAGCATGTAGATCTGGAGATCCCTGCAGAGAGCTGGAGATCCCTGACCTCTGCAGCGTTAGAGCCATAACTCCTTGCTTGTCTGCTGCCTCCTCTCCCATAACAGCCTTCCACCTACAGCAAGCACAAGCCACAGGGCACATTTGATCAGCTGTGACCTGTGCACAAGGTCAGCTGCATTCCCAGAAGCTTCCAACCCATTAGAATTAAAAGGCAGCGTGATCTTATCCTTACCACCCCTCAGAGTGGTCAGAGAGCCCCAAGAGCACCCCATCATTCTGCTATCCAGCAGGTATCTGCATTGCACACCTATTATTGACACTAATATCTCGGCACCTGCAAGGGTTGTATTCACTCCGTAGATTCCAGGAGTCATGACCATGATGAAGATAAAACTGTTTATTTTCCTTGGCTGTCACTCTTAAGGCTGTAAAGTACATGCAATTTGTAATCTATATGGGGCACAGCCTTTAGGTACTTTTTAGCTATTTTTTAACTAAAAGCCTTGATCTTTAAAATAAACAAACCCAGATAGAAATCTGAAACAGGATCCACATTGACACCCACGTGCTTTGGCAGAGAAAGAGATGTTTTGGCCCTCCTGAGGCTGAAATCCAGAGCACTGAAGCAGGTTCCTCTGCTTCTTACACAGTTTTTAAGAGAAATAAGGTACATCATAGAAGTCTTCAAAATAAGCTGCACTTTCTCCAAGGGAAATTCCAAAGGCTGAACAGAGAATTGCCTGTAATTCTTTACCAGGAAAACTCCATGAATAATCTCCTAAATAAAGCCCATTTCATGCACGTACACCTATACAGAATTCATAAAAGCAAAGAGCCTGTGACCTTTCCTAAAAGATGCTGATTGGAAATGGCTTCCTTTTTTTTTTTTCTTTGTTTTTGAGAGCACAAATAATGACACTATTCCTCTTTTCATTTTCCTCAGGGCAGCCCAGTGCTGATGCACAAGTAAGGCAGTGATATCAAGATAATAGTGACCTCCTCCCATCTTGCAACACAGAACATAGCTATTCCCAATCCCTCTTTCACCTGAAGATATGTGTTATTCTAGCATCCTAAACTAATCCCCTGAGCAGGGAACCTGTGTAATGCTGGCCTGGCTCAGCTTTCTGGGTTTCTAACACAAACAATATGCAATATGGCCAGCTGGTTAGAAGCATGATGGTTGGGGAGGGTGGAGGGCCTAAGGCCACTATTGTCCTAGCCAAAATGGAGCTCTTGAACCTATTGAGAGCAGGCAGAGGGTACATAGCCTAGCCATGTCCTCTGCCTCCCCGAGTATCAGGTTAAAACATTCTCTAAGAGGGAAATTCCTCTTCATTTTTTTGCAGAAGCAGGAAGAGAAATATTCAAAACTTGGTCAGAGTATTTGGCGTTTTTTCAGTGTAATCCAATTTGAAATGCCTATATCCAGGCCTCAGTGGAGAAATCGATAAATCTGGTTTCTGAACCATGATGAATTTGAATATGATCAATATGCCTTGTCTCAAACCTGAGGTGCATCTGGGCATTGGTTCAAGAGTTATGGATGCCCAGCAGAAGGCAAATGGGTGTCCATGACTTCCAATCTCCTTCAGGAATTTGTAGCAACTGAAGGGAGGACTCAAGGTCACAGTTTTATAATGCAGATAGTGTTAGACCTACACCTGGTTTTATGCAGCCCAGCCTTTATTGAGTTTGCTCTTAGTTGCTTATTTTTAATTATCTTTGTCAGACTGAAGAATCAAAGCAAATATAGGTAAGCAGCTTTCCCAAGTCAAACTATTCAGACTACCAGCTCCACTAGTCATCTGAAGACAAGCAAGAGTCATTGGATTTAAGTTTTTTATTTAAAGATTTAAGTCTAAGGAACTTGATGAACAAATCTCAGAATCATCAAGAAGCTCCCAATCCCTGGCCCAGCATCCTGCTATCCTGCCAGTGTCACTGTTCACACTGGTACGAGGGAGAAAGATGATCATTCTGGTGAACCATTTGTGGGAATTCGAGCTATTAGAGCAGTTTTACTACTTAATTTCCAGGAGCAGCCACTGAAATTATAGCAGAAACAAAAAAACCCCTATCCTTTCTCATGTGATTCCCATGAGAAAGCAATTGGTCCCCCATGGTCATCCTTACATGGATTGCATATACAATACCAACACACACAAATTAAGTAAATGTTTGGTATTTCCTCTTTCAGGAAATGAATTTTTCATAAGTTATTATAAAGTATTTTATTGAATGAAATCTTAAATATCTTCCTTGTAGTGCCCCAGACCTTGCCAATTTCTTTCGACTGAGCACTTTGCTCTTAGCCCATGAATAATGAAACTGAGCAATTACATACAAGCAATGCCTCCTGCTGCAAAGCCCAGAAACTAATCTGATGGGGTTTTTCTCTTTTACTTTTGAAAGTCTGGGCACCCCTGAGGGGAAGAAGGTGATATTTGCCCTTAGTAATCTGGTTAAAAGGCACAGTGGACATTTCACAGTGCTCTAGTTGCTCACTTTGCTTAACCTTGTAAAAATTTTACAGTAGTCTAACTCCCTGAATTTCATTTTTTTTTTTTTACCCACTGCTATTGTAGTCACTAGTGAGGAAATGTCAGCATTTATTTATGGTACCACAACACTATATAGTTCCTTCATGAGCTGTATAATTCTGGTACTTTTCAGCTCATTTAAAACTTGTTTCAAAGAGACCTTAGATAAATTTTGCAGCTCTGCAGTTGTGAACACAGAGGTGAATCTACTGACACAGCTTCAGCAGATGCTTTTACCACTGTTCATTAACTTTAGCTCTGCTGCCATCAGAATTATATAAGGAACATAAAGGAAATTAAAAAAAAATGACTCATGCAATTTGATTTCTGCTGTGTCATTTCCCACTGTTTTGCTCTTGGTACCTCAACAGGCTGGCAATCAAACAGACTATTGAGGTCACAGCACAGAAATGAATGGCAAGGGTTCAAAGTTGAAAATGCAATTATCTCTTCCATTTCCAAACAGAATTGCAGTAGTAGCATCACTGAGGCTGTAACAGAAAGCTTTTATTTTGCTTTGAAAAGGCAAACATGTTCTGCCCTCCCTTTTCCTTGTTTCTTCCCCCTTCCC